>VZTT01076586.1:4699-42476 GCA_013400855.1 Buphagus erythrorhynchus
CAAAAGTGAATTTTGTCATCACAAACCTTCTCAAATTGGTGAATGAATCTTTTCTGCCTAATCTTTTTGCTTTGGATCATCATGATGTTGGGTGTCAGCATGATAAGCCTCCCCAAGCTACATGGCCCGCCCTTGATATGAGGTGGAATGGCAGGCCATGCTCTGTCCCTGCAGATGAGAAATGTTCCTGATGGTAGTTGTAATGGGGAATCACTGGACCAAGAAAGGATGGGTGAGGTGTAATTACACCATATGTTTTCGTTTTTATAGATGGGATGACTGGGAGAAACATCCCACCATATTGTTTGTCTATCTCTGATTTGTTGAATACCAATGCCATTCTGTGTTCCCTGTATCGCTTCTGATTTATCTATATAATGTAAGTTAACATAGAAATCCATTTTGACAGACCCCAAAATTTCCAATTCTTGGGGTTGTAGTGGTGCATATGGCAATTCCCAGGCTCAGTAATCCCAGTTATCCATGGGATTATGAATCCGTTTATCATGGGGACGCAATTTGCGGATGGCATCCTCAGTTAATGCCCACTCATCTGCCAGCAACCCCACTAGACAGGTGGAAAAGGGGTTGTCTGGAGTGGCTACTGACAGACACAAGGTTTCCTGCTGCATGGTACTAGCTAGTGTTACCCAAATGTTTTGTTTCGGCTGTGGGACTTTCCAGGTCTTTACAAGAAGCATGGCATTGCCCAAGATGGTAGCAGCAAGCAGGAGTCCTTTAGGAGTCATATCTGGTCGTGGTCTTGGATCTGTCCTCCCTTTTGTCTTCTGCTGAGGCTTTCTGTGGTGTTGTGAGCTCCCACAGTGGTTGTAGTTGATGTTCTGGTTGGTTCTGATGTTCTGCTGGTTGATGTTCTTGGCAGGAATCCACTTGGGTCCTGCACCGGAGGACACACAAGAAAATCTGCTTCCCCAGGTGATAAGAGGGAAAGGCCCTGAAACTTATCCAGTTTCAGGGTCCTTTATTAATATTGGCGGTCTTTCTTTCAACTTTGCTTGGGTGGTATTTGAGAAGTGTCTAAAAATCGGTGGAACAGTATCCATAAATGAATTATTTTAAAAAATTAAAAACAAAAATGGCTTTGCACAGTCTCTCCACTGTAGATAGAACCTCTACTCCCCCTTTTTGCTTTTCTAAGATGTCTTTTAATGATCTGTGGGCCCTTTCAATAACAGACTGGACTGTAGAGGAGTGGGGTATGCCTGCTGTGTGTTTAATGCCCGATAGATTAAAAAATTCTCACACTTTTTGAGAAATATATCCTGGCCCATTGTCAGTTTCAATTTCTTGCGGAATGCCTAAAGATGAAAATGCTTGGAGGAAGTGTTTTATTACATCTCTGACTTTTTCCCCATTATGGGCTGATGCAAAGATGGCTCCCAAAAAGGTGTCAATCGATACATGTAAATAGTTAAATTGTCTAAATGATTGATAGTGAGTCATGTCAGATTACCAGATTTGTAAACTATTTAGACCTCGGGGATTAATGCCATCTCAAATTGATGGCATTGAGTGTTTTTGGCAATCAAGGCAGGAATGGACAATCATCTTTGCCTGATCTTTAGTGATATTAAACATCCTCATAAGTGCAGGGGCATTTTGGTGAAAGAAGGAATGACTTAAGCGGGCTTGTTCAAAGAAATTTGGCAATGTTGTTTGTATTGTCATTGTAAAGTGGTCTGTGTATGTGTTAACTTTCGCTATGAATTCTGGGAGAGAGGTAAGAGACTGAATGTGTGTAATAAAATAAGGTTGCTTTCTAAAGGAAAGAAGGAAAATTGATTTTTAAAGTAAATCATATAACTTATCATTAGAGACAGTCTCAATGGGGATCCTTCTGCTCTTTCCTCTACACCTGCAATGTAAAAAGAATTGGTAACCAAATTAAAAGGAAACGTAAATTTGGAAAAGACATGGACAACGGCTGCTAGTTCCAAGATCTGTGGTGAGCCTTCTACTTTTTCAATGTCCGACTCCCATTCTTGTGTGTACAGATTCTGCCAGCTAATTACTGATTTTTGAGACTTCCCTGAGCCATCTGTGAAAAAAGTAATAGTGTTAAGAGGGGTATGGCTTCTTAAAGGTTTTAAAATTAACTTGAAAGAGGAATGTAATAACTTATGTTTAGGATAGTGAACAGAAATTTGTCCTGTAAAATTTACTAGAGCAAATTGAATTAGAATAGACTAGAGCAAATTTTTGAATTAACCATTCTAAATGATTAGAAGTAACAGATAAAAATATAACTGAAAAAGCTCTCCCCAAGAGGGAAATAATTTGGGATCTAGCTTTCATGATTAATTGAGATATAATTTCATGATACGGTATTCTTGTTTTTCCCAATTGATACAATAGAAAGACCCACTCCAGGATCAATAAGGGGTCTGGTATTTTTGGTTCCCATTGAAAAATGAGGCCATAAAGTTGAGGGTTTTCTCCTAAAACTGCAAACAAAAAAGGTAAGTTAGGGTTAAATTGGTGAGCCTGGCACGAGTGGATGGCTGTTGACACTTTGTTCAGAGCATCTTGGCTTCTTTACTTAATGTCCTTGGTGAATTTAGAGTGGTATCTCCTTTTAGTAGGTCAAATAGAGGAGCCAAATCTTGATTTGTAATTCCTAATAAGGGTCAAATCCAATTGATGGCTCCCAAGAGCTGTTGCACATCATTGAATGTCTCTGGGTTGTCTCCTAGTTGAATTAATTGAGGTGTCACAGTTTGTTCAGTAATCCTGTATCTAAGGTACTTCCATGGAGAAAGTAGTTGTATTTTTTACTCCGCCACTGTGGAGGGAGCAGAGACCATCTCTGAAGAAAAGGCAAACCCCCAAGAGAGGCCCCCATGGAACATGATACCTTAGATAAGAAGTTGATGAATTAGAATGACTAATACCAAGAAGCATCTCACCCCTCTGTAGACCCCTGTTTTATCTTTCTGTAATTCTAGTGGTCCATTTTTCTCTTAGATAATTGGTTCTTTTTCCTAAAATCTTTTGTAGATTGGTTAGTTATAGAATCCCTTATTTTACTTGTCCAAATTCAAGACGCTTAAAGACTATAAAAATCCCCTTAGGACCCCACCCATTGGATTTGCTGGGCAGGACCCCCTTCGTAGAAGAAATAAAAATTCTATGGAATCTCCTCGACTGCATCTCTCAATCTCTTTCTCTGCTAGCTAAGAGGTACTTGCAAGCCTGATTTCACAAAAGAGCTGGTAGCCTAATATTAGGCATTGCTTGCATCTTAGTACCTTGTAGCTGAAATGTGCCTGAGACTCCAAGAAAGGCTGTCTTTCGCAAGGCAACCTATCTGGGCACATCGTGGCAGATTGGACCTGACACAGGTACTGACAGCTACAGCCACAATGAATCTGGCATCCTGCACAGCTGAGATGGCTTAATTGGAGGTGGTCTTTAATGATGAATCATCCTCTGTGGCTAAAAGGATGTCATCCATATGATGGAATGAAGATGTTTATGGAAGACAGGAGAAGAGATTTTTGCTACATACCATTGGCATATTGTTGGTAAATTTTTCATTCCTTGCAGTAGGACTGTCCAATGGTACCTTTTTAAGGGAGCTTGCCTGTTGATGGATGGTATGGAGAAAGTGAATCCTGGTGCATCATCTGGATGTAAGGGGATGTTGAAGAAATCAGTCTTTTAAATCAATAATAATTAATTTCCCGTCCTTAGGAATCATGCAAGGAGAAGGTAGGCCAGGCTATAACGATCCCATTTCCTCACTGGCATTGTTTATTCTCCTAAGGTCTTGTAGGAGATGCCATTTATCACTATAGGGTTTTTCAGTAACAAATATTGGGGTGTTCCAAGGGCTGATAGTTGGAACAAGGCGACCTTTGTCCAACTGTTCTCTTACCAGTCTTTCTAGTGTGACCATTTTTTGTGATGGTAAGGGCTACTAATCTACCCACACAGATTTGTTTGTCATCCAAGTTAATTTCAGGGTGTCGCGCCTGTCAGTGGCCCACACTGAAAATTTGTTTCCAGCTTCAAACCCCAATGGGATAAGGTGTCCCTCCCCCATAGGACTACTCTCTTGTTTACTACAAATGGTTTTGTTGTAGCAATGCGACTTTCGGGTCCCTCAAAACTGATAGGATGTGAACTGCGGAAACAGTCACTGTGACCACTGATACCTGATATGATGTCCAGAGACAGCACTAGAGTCCATTCTGATGGCCAATAGAACGTGGAAATTACCGTCACATCTGCTCCGGTATCAACGAGTCCAGTGAGGGTGATGGTCTTGTCAAGATGTCTTAGGACGCAGGTGAATTCTGGTTGTCCATTGCTGATCTTCCTGGTCCACACGATGATGGAGGTGTCGCAGTCTGATTCTGGTAAAAGAAATGCTTGTGCAAGGATTAGTCCCTTGGGTATGAAACATGGGGGATCTGGGCACCTGGTGAGTACTGTGATTTCTTGTGATGATGTCAATGATAATACAGTCAGAGTAACATAGAATCCCTCACCATTGGCTCTACTTACTCCAACTAAAAACTCCTGTGGCCGTTGTTCTAGGCCTAATTGTCCCGTTGAGATTGCATGGTGTACAAAGTCTGTAAGGATCACTGGCTGGGTGGTTGACAGCTCCAGACAGGTACCTGGGGGCATTGTGGCAGGGATGTCAGAGAGGAGGCGCTGAAGGAGTGGACCTGCTGGTTGCTGATGATCTGTGGCACAGGTGATAGGGGTGCTTGTGACCTTTCACGCTGCTGCCTCGTGCTCTGCTGACAGTTTCTCGACTGGTGACAGCCACATCCCTGCACTTGGTGAAATCTGTTAATTTCATGACAATGTGCTTTATACCCACAGTGCTTTTGGAATATCCTTAGTTTTCGTTTTTGACAGTCCCTAGCAAAATGTCCTTCTTTACCACAGTTGCGGCAAAGTCTAGGTTTTTGGTCCTGCTGTTTTTTGGAATTCTGCTGAAAAGTTGTTAATGCTTCAGCCAGGACTTGTGCCTGCAGCACAGCAGTGTTTTTGAGAGTGGCTAAGTGGTTGCATGTGTCGATCTAAGCAATGGTCGGCTCAGGCTGAGGTGGGAGTGCATGCAATGCTTTCTTACACTCAGGATTAGCATTTGCTATGCTAGCTGTTTTAATAATTCCTCCCTTGCTCCGTCTACGACAATTTGTTTGTCTAAGGCCAGCTTTGATTGGTCTAAAAATTTCATGTAAGGCCCATCTGGGCCTTGTCTAATGTTTGCAAAGCTTAAATTTGATTTATTTTCATCTGGGACTTGTAATAAATGCTTTCCTAGCTGTGTCCTTGATGTTAAGGATGGGCCTAGGAAGGTTCTCTGCTTGTTGGTCCGGGGCCGTGTGACCTCCTTCTCCTGTTAGATGTTCTATTGTGAGTGTTGCTCTTTTTGATCTGCTGCATATTCTCTTAATAATTGATTTAATAAGTGCTTCCACCCTATTTCCCATAGGGAATACTCCGTGGGGGATAGTAAGGATGCCATAAGGTAGCGCGTATCATGCAGGGTCAGCATGTGTGCAGAGGAGGTGGCTAACACTGTTGCCAAAATACGGTGAGTCCTTCCCGTATTTTTGAGCAGCTTTGCATAATTTTTTGATTTCTCCGAAAGTCAAAAACTCCCACCGAGGGTTAGCACCTGCCCTTGCATACCCCACCAGCATTACATTAAGTTTTGAGACCAACTCCCTCTTCCCCTCCTTCACTGCAGCCTTCCTTATCTTTTCCCAGGGGTCTTTGTTGGGATCCTTTAAGTGGAGGTCCTCTTCTGATGAAAAGGAAGAGGAGGAATATTCCGATGCCACAAATTCTCTAGTCACACTGGTATTTGTGCGTGTGGCTTGGGAGTTTTAAGACAGGCCTTGGAGTAGGCCTCAGTGCTGGTGACCTGGGCACTGCCATCTTAAAGGCAGGCCCTTCCAGAACCCCAGGTGGGAGGGGTTCTGGCCTCATCAGAAGGGATGTGGCCTTTTAAGTTAGTTCCAGTGATGTCAGGAGAGGAGTGGTCTGAGGCAGAAGGGGCGTGCTGTGAGGTGGACTTGAAGGTGCAATTGGAGGAGGGATCTCCTGATGGACCAATGCATCGACTGGAGGACAGACAGTTAGTAATGTCCTCAAAATGG
Source organism: Buphagus erythrorhynchus (assembly GCA_013400855.1). Classification (NCBI taxonomy): domain Eukaryota; kingdom Metazoa; phylum Chordata; class Aves; order Passeriformes; family Sturnidae; genus Buphagus; species Buphagus erythrorhynchus. The sequence goes on from VZTT01076586.1 coordinate 10,846, forward strand.
CTGTGGATGTTAAGATGGCGGTCCTCATTAAGACAGCAATCAGGATTTATGTTGGTGGACTGCTTGCTGTTGGCAGGGTAAGAGGGATAAGGAGAACGCAAGGGTTTGGGTAGGATGGAACAGGAGAGGTCCAAGATGGCCTGCGTACTGCCATCTCGGGTCTCAAGTGGAGGAGTCAGAGATGGACACAGGGCGGTGGAGTCATCAGCCAAACTGTTATTCCATCTGAGCCCACTACAGGCATATGCTTTACTAGCAATATTGGCCCCGTATTTACCTCTGGGATAGTCTGAGGGGTGAGGAGGATAGGAAAAAGGGGTAGTAATCCCAGGTTTTTCCAAATAATTTAGTTTTTCTTCTGACTTTAGTGTCAGAAGAACACTAAAATTCTACCAGTTTAAATATGCTGTAAAGGACAAAACTCTCTTAGGTTTTAATTTTATTATGAAAGGAATGAGAAGAAGGTGCATTTACAAACAAACCATGGGCCTGATGGTAGATACAGAAGAGATTAGCCAAAGCATTGGTAGTAATTTTTGGGTGGAACTGTTTCTTTTAATGGCTGAATTATACAATTTAATGTCTACCAGGTCCCAAAATGCCACTGTTGTAAAATCAGGTGCAGTAGCGTTAGAAGAATTTTTGAACACCCATTTAATTATATTTTCAGTTCTTGTTTTCAGAATTCCTTTCCCTGGGTTGCCAACTTAAATTTTGTTTGTCCATATATGTCTCTATGCTCTAATGACATCTGCAAGCCCACCCATCCTTTTGTAAACTACAAAATTGAATCATATCAAACTATACTGCAAACTATATGATGGGACAGATGAAAGGTTTCCCTTCTCCTACCTGCTCTGCAGGTCTTCCTCCCATACTTCGTCTTCCTGCTGTCATCACAGGGAACTTCACTGGGGCCCAACACCTCCCCAGTTGCTTAGGCAGCTCTTCCCGAACACCTAAGCCGCTGAAGTTGCTGTGGTCTTTGACCATTCGCCAGGCCTGGCTTGGATCTTCACCTGATCAGAAAATTGAGAAGGAAAATTGGCCTAGTCAGCTTAAGGGACTTTTGCTGACTCCAACAGGTCCCCTGAATATCAGAGGTCCCTGTTCGGACACCACCTGTAACACTCCAGACCCAGATTGTAAGGCTGGGCATTACCTTACTGGGAGTAACTGGCAAAAGTCCGAGGGTGCCAAATGAAAAAGAGACAGGCACGATTTAGTGACCCGAAAACAAAAGGGACTTTAATAGCAAAAAACAACAAATGTACAGAAAGCCGAACAGCTCCGTATGGGGTGAACTAAAAAAAGGTGAGGGCCAGTGTGGATACGGAGTATATATAATGTAGGTTGAGGGCGGAGTCTGAGGGTGAGGGTCCAATGGGGAATAACAATTAGCAATATTAAAATTAATGTGGCAAATATGAACCAATAAGAACAGGGGAAACAGAGAACTTGCTAGAAACATTAACATACGAACTCCTAGGGGGCAATATGGGTGAGTTTTTACTCACAATAACTAATGGGATTTTTCCTACGTCTTTAGGCAAAAGCCTTCATCTTGCTTGACTGTGGCCATAGGCCCAGAAAAACCTCTTGTGAGAGTTTTATAGCCCAAGTTTTCTCAGGCTCAGGCAGGGTTCTTTCCCAAAGCTAGCCACTTTATTTAATGTAAACATAACAGAAGAATTAATAGCAATGATAACACACCTGTTGGGTACGTGCAAGAAGCATGGGAAAGAGATGTCACCTTCTCTGCACCAATCAGCTTTATCCTGTCCTTCGAGTTGCGGGACACTGTACTTAANCATAGGCCCAGAAAAACCTCTTGTGAGAGTTTTATAGCCCAAGTTTTCTCAGGCTCAGGCAGGGTTCTTTCCCAAAGCTAGCCACTTTATTGAATGTAAACATAACAGAAGAATTAATAGCAATGATAACACACCTGTTGGGTACGTGCAAGAAGCATGGGAAAGAGATGTCACCTTCTCTGCACCAATCAGCTTTAGCCTGTCCTTCGAGTTGCGGGACACTGTCCTTAAGCAGTGTGTTTTAGAATAAACATGTCTTTCTCTCTCTTTCCTATCACGAGAGGGACCATGTAGCTGTGTGTCTTATTTCCGCTGCTTCTAAAGGGTTAAATCCATAGCGTGAGAGCTACACTTGACCGCAACACTCTGGAAGAGTTTGAGGATTTCTGTGATTCTTTTTCAGGCATCTGCTGCCTACCTGCAAAGGGGCCATGTCTTCAAAGTCTTCTGCAGCCCTAGGGAGCAGGAGAGCTCCATGTCGTGGTCATTTCTCCACAAATGCGGGAAGTGAAAAGCTCCCTCTTAGGGCTGCAGTGGTTGCCTGACTGCCAGCAGCAGAAAAACAACTCAGTTTTTTCCTTGTCACCCAAATTGTACATCATCTGCCTTGCATCTTAGCCAAGGTAGCAGGAGAAGAAACATCTACCAGTTTAAATATGCTGCACAAAACCATCCTAGGTTTTAATTTTATTATGAAAGGAATGAGAAGAAGGTGTCTTTACAAACAAACTGTGGGCCTGAATGGTAGATAAGGCCAGATACAGAGAGGTGAAAGAAGCAATGGGACGAACCATAAATTCCATAGGAATACCTCTAATTGACACAGACTGTTACTCACTCAAAATTGTGCTACATCTCTAGATTTAGAGAAAAAGAACAGACACACAAGGAAAAAGAAAAATGGGGGGCTATACATCAGAAGGGAGTATTAGGTGTTTTGGGAAATTTGTACCTCTTGAGTACCTCAGGCAGTGAGGAAAGAGAGAGGGAAATGCAGCCAGGAAATTAGGATAAAAAGGAGGCTTCATCCTCTAAAAGTTTTGAGAGACTCAAGGGGAAATGCCCTTTGGCGTCTCTCTTTATTCGAATAAAATTACAGGACTCCTCTGTCTCCTTTTTGGACATAAACTTCTGGTGTTTGTGGATTAATTTTCTTGACAATTTTGGGGGATCCTGTCCGGGATATTTCCACTGTTTGGGGGCAGCAGGCATTGAGCAGAGCTGAAAGTGTGCCTCACCCAGTTTTGGTGATCAGCTGCCCTTGGTGCTGGCTGGCGCCAGGCAATTGATTGGGTTCTCAAGACAGTCCAGGAGACAGACAAGTGGCAGACCAGTGGAGTCGGTGAAGAATCCACAGGGAAGAACCACTGAATCTCACCAGTGAGTATAATGGGATCTTCGGGGAGTAAACCTGGGAGGGCACCCATGGAGGGTAGCACAGGTAAACCTGAGAGGCAACCCATGGAGGGTAGTACAGGTAAAACAAGGCACACATGGAGGGTTGCAAAGGTAAAGCCAGGAAGGGGCCCTGGGAAAAGGGATGACAATCTCAAAATATCTCAGAAGAATCCCTTGGAAGAATGTGGAGTTGGTTTGCACATTCTCCCAGAGGTAATTAAAGGAAAGTCAAGAAGGGGTCTTGACAATCCTTGCCCAGAGGAGTCAATAAGGGGAGTCGAGAAGGAGTCCTGACAACAGGGGATGGTTGGATAGTGTTGGTGTGATGGAACAGAATTGGTTGAAGGGGAGTGTGGAGAGATATGGATGAGGCAAGGAGAGGCAGGTGTGGGAGCAGGAGCATGGACTGGGGGCCTGTGGAGCCTGTGGGGCAGCTGGGGCTCAGTGCCGGGCAGTGCCTAATCCTACCATCCCTGAGTAGGGTTGGCAGTGGCTGCCGGCCCCCGTGAGGCTGCGGGACACCCCTGCCACCTGTGGTGCTGCTGGCCATGCCCACCGGGAGTGCTGGTGGGGGAGGAGCAGTATTTGGACACTGCAGCAGGACAGAGACCGGCTTTGGTATACGATGTGTGATAACGAGAATGAGAACAAGGAGGAGGAGGAAGTACAGAGGATAATGGAGATGGATTGTTAGGGGTTTCAGAGGCTCCCATTATACCAGGGACCCATCACACTGGAGCGAGCCCTTGTTAACTCTGAAGGTGGGTCTGGATCGAGAGGAGGTGTGTTTTCTAGTAGATACAGTGTTCTCTCGAGCCACCTTCAATTTTATCCCTAAGGGGGAAAAATTGTCAAAAAGATCTTGGATTATTCAAGGGGTTGTGGAAATTGTGATTTCTTCTGTAGGCTTAGAAGTTTGAACACATCTTTCTCTGAAAAGAATAGTGGAAATTGTGATAAATTCATTTAGGAATTTAATTCCTTTTTCTACGTGGGGTTTTGTGTGGAGCTGAAAGGCTCCTGTTTGGAGGGGAACCATGCCCCTCCGCTTTTTGTGTGTTTTGTTGTGAAAAGCCAGAGTTGGCAGGTTTCAGTCCTGCAGCCAATTCTGCAACTCCTATTTTATGGGGATCTCCCCACCAGTCTATGGTTTGTTGTGGAGAACTAAAATTGGCAGATTCTAATCCTGAGGCCAATTCTGCAGCTGCTGCCTTGTGGGGATGGTGGTGTCCCTATGCAGGCCTAGGTATTTATCCTCTGTGGGGGCTATAGGAAACCTTTAAGGGAAAATATTTTGTTATCCTTCCTTGATTAATTTGTTAGTCATCTCCTTATCCCTATGGTGGACTTGATGCAAAAAATTTGGATAAGGAGCAATTGGTTACTAAAAAAGAAAAAGGTTAAGTATTTGGGACACATTTTGACTGGAGGGTTATGGTGTACTGATCCAGCGAGAATACAAAGAATTTTGCATATATCACTACCACAGACCAAAAAACAAAACAAAACAAAACAAAAGGAGCTACAGCAGTTTTTAGGGTTGATGGGGTACTGCAGGTCATGGATTGAGGATTTTTCTGTTTTGGCCAGACCTTTATATGACTTTTTAACCCAAGACAGTCCTAATGCTATGGTAGGGACACAAGAAGGAAAGCAAAGCTTTAGAAAATTAAGAGACAAATTGGTTGTCCCAATTCTTACCTCTTCCAGATTCAAAAAAGGAATTGGAGTTATATGTGGATGTTAAACAGGGCCATGCTAAAGGAATTTGGTACAAGAGCACAGGGGAACACAGAGGCCTATTGCTTATTTTTCTAAGCTGTTAGACCCAGTGGCTAGAGGCTGGCCTCACTGCACACAGAACTATGTAGCCACGGCTTTGATGGTAACCAAGGCCTGAAAACTAGCAGCAGAAAGATATCTGACTGTTAAATTTTCACATCAGGTTAAAGCTTTGTTAACTGAAAGAGCCTCTAAGTGGGTGGCCAATGCTCGGTTATTGGTATGAATCTTGTTTAATGGACCAGGAGGATTTAGAATTGAAAAGTGGGGAAGGGTTTAACCCAGTGTCCTATCTGAAAGGCCCTGAAGAGGGGGGCCAGGAAGAAACCCATGACTGCATTCGGGTGATAGATCTCCAGACCCGGGCCAGGGAAGACTTATGTGGCACTCCCTGACCTGAGGGAGAAAATGTGTTTATTGATCGGTCTTCGAGGGTAGTGGAAGGGAAGTGATTCACAGGATACACTATCATTAATGGAAGGGAATTAAAGGAAGGGGGGAGGTTACTGCCCATATGGTCAGCTCAAACAGCAAAAGTGCATGAGCTTGTCAGAGCCTGGGAATTATACCAGGACAAGATAGTGAATGTTTTTACTGATTCTAAATATGCATATGGGGTGATACATGCATTTGGGAAATTATGGGAAGAGGTTTATTAACCTGCAGAGGAAAAACATTAGCTCATGAGAGCTTAATTACTTGCTTATTGGAGGTGGTGGATTTACCAGAAGAGGTAGAAATAAGAGCTGTTAAGGGACATCAGGCAAGGTACTCAGAAGAGACAATAAGTAATCAACTTGTCAGTGGAGATATTCAGAAGTCAGTACTTATGCCGGAGATCTCTGGGGTCTGCCCTTTGCTCCCTGTGGCTCTGCCATTGCCAGGGGGAGGGGGGAAGTGGTGATGCTGGTGGTGTCTTTTCCACCAGGGGAGCTGGAGATAATTAAAAAGTTGGAGCAGAGGAAAGAGGGGATAATTGGTTTACAAGGGATGAGAGGCAGTGGATACCAAAAGCTCTGGCCTTGCAGTTATTTAAGCAGCTTAATGAAGGAAATCATTGGGGCTCCCAAGGACTGGCAGAAGCCTTCTTCAAAATGTATGTTGCTGTGGGTATTTTTTGTTTTAGCAAAATGAGCTACTAAGGAGTGCCTGGCTAATGTTAATAGCCAGACTACAAAGGAGAGAGCAAGGCAGGGAAATGACCTTGGGCTATTTGTCCTTTCCAGGGATGTTTGATGTATTTTGCTGAGATGCCCAGGGCAAGAAGGCTAAGATATCCGCTGGTAGTGGTATGCTGGCTGGCAGGGTGGCCAGAAGAGTTTCTAGTGGCTTCAGCAACTATTTGACCAGTTAACAAATGGAGTTGTGAAGGCAGTGAACTTGGACGGAGGAACTCATTTTACAAGGGCATCCTTCAAGGAATTATAGCTGGTTTGAGAATTCAGTGAGACCTCCATGCTCTGTGGCACCCTGAAAATTCAGGTCAAGTCGAAAGGATGAATGGAGGAATAAAGAGACACCCTTTGAAGCTAGTAGCAGAAACTAAGATGACATGGGTATGGCTTTTGCCATTGACTTTGGCAAGAATAAGAGTCAAACCCAAGGGAATATTCAATTGTTCCCCTTTGAATTGTTTGGGATTCTTACCCTGCTAATTTTCATAGCAGTGGGGAGGTGAAGATGTGTATTTAAATTAGTATGTGGCCAGGAATTCTTGTGAAATCTCTTTGACAAGAAGCCCAGTTAGCACAGGTGCTGCCTTTGGACTTTGCTGTTCTGATATAGCGAACTTATAAATTAATGTAAACAGATTATAGTTTGCTATGTAATCAAAGATTTTGCCCATTGTTTAAGACTGATAAGCATGAACTAATGCTCAAAAAACTGGCAAAAACTTGATCTGTAGTTTGGACTATGGCCGGAAGCCTTGGAAGGACAGCCAAATACCAAGACAGACTGCGCAAGGACCAGGTTCATCCAGAGGACATTGTGAGAAAGACTACTTACTTCATCCCAAGACCCCTGTCCATGACCACCAGAAGACAGTGCGCAAACTCAGAATGATAAAAAGATAATTAACAGGCAGGGACAGATTGTGAATATGTATAGGCAATGTTGAAACTTTCATAAATATGTATGCGCTTAGGTGCTCTGTTTGGTGCACACATTTGTGGTGGAGCTATCTCCCATGTGCTCAGCGCTGAATAAACATTCCTACTTTGCAACCTCTCTGGTTATGGTGTCCTTTCTCTGCATGTCAGTTGGCGAGCCAGCCAGGAGACTCTCTGCTCGGTTGCAGGATCGACTGTGGGGCGGACATCCTAGGTGCGCCCCCAAGCTTTTTTTGGAAGAGCTCCTCTCCCAGCTGGTCACTGCAGGAGCAGAGAACGGCCCTGTGGCTGCAGACAAATGCTATGTTTAACAAAGGACCCAGTAAGTCATGGGGGACATCCGTGCTTGACTGGGGTTGCCGATAAACTGCCTAGAGACGTCTGGCATACTGCATAGTCCCCATATAGGAGGAGGGTACCCTGTATGTTGGCTGGGGATTTTGCTGACTGATAGAGCGGCCACTAGCGATCTCGAGAGTAGATTGAGGAAATCTGGGGTCACCGCTGCATCCCAGCATTTGGGAGCCAGGATGGACCTGCTAATGATTGTATAAGAAGTGGGAGAAGGCTAAGTGGGCCCTTTTAAATGATTACTTGGATAATGCTGCTGTGTCGGGAGTTGAATTCTTCCCTTTTCTTTCTGTGGAAATTTTCCCATTGTTATGCTAAGTATTTGTGGCTACACCCTAGCTAGTAATAGTTTCTCTCCAAAGGGGTGGGGAGAGGGAGAATACCGGAAAAGGAGAGGTGGGGCAGGGGTCTGCTCTGTTGCTCTCTCGCTTGCTCGTGGAGTCGGAGGAAGACGGCCGGTGCTTCTACCTAGCACCCTTCCCGCAATCCCAACACCAGGAGCCACGTTCCCTGCTGTCAGACATCACGCTGCTGCCTTCCCGCTTCATCCTACTACCTCCAGGCACTCTGCCGAGCACCACAACCGACACCGTGAGGGAGGAGTTGCTTCTCCATCCCTCTCACACCTGGGCCACCGCCGCCATCCCCACAGCCCTCTTCAGCTGCGCGGGACCTGCCCTGCCCACAGCAGCGGTAACTGAGCTCAGGGAGAGAGAGGCTGCGGCCAAAAAGGACTGAACTGAGTTATACTGTTCTGTTTTGTTGTCGATTTTTATAGCTGTTGTTATTTCTTTTGTTTGCCTTGTTAGATATATTAGTAAAGCGCTGTTATTCCTATCCCCATATCTTTTGCCTGAAAGCCCCTGATTTCAAAACTAAAATAATTGGAAGGGAGGGGGTTGCACTCTTCACCTCAGGGAAGGGGGTCTTACCTTTTCTTAGCAAATACCTGTCTTTCAAACCAAGACAGGCTGTTGGAGGGTATTAACTGGAATAGTAATTGGATGTTTAATTTGTAAATGCCCGGGTATTTAATGTTGAGTTTTTAAGGCATTTCATGTTTGTTTGTTTGTGTGTGTGTGTGTGTGTGTGTTTAAGAAGCTGCACTGCTGTGGAGCGAGTGGGAGCCTGTGAGGGGGTGCAGCCGGAAGCGGGCAAAACGCTTAAAACATTTTGTATGTTGTGTCCAGTACTGCAAACAGTTTGTATACCTATAACACTGGGAAACTGTGGATCCAAGTCATAATCAACAATATATTAAGCTAGCTTTGAAACTAGTGAATGTGTATCTGTATATGTGACAGGCTGCTTTGATATCCAGAAATAGGATAGCTGGGAAAAGAACTGGGATAAAATTATAAGAAAGTGTACAGAGAAATTTGTGTGGAAACTAGGGAAAAGTAAAACCCCAAAGGGAACAAAAGGGATGAGGAAAGGCCACAGTAAAAAGGTCCCACAGAAAAGTCCTTTAGGCTTTATATTAATGCATTGGAAAAATATAGTTGTGCCTCATGAGGCACAGAAAATAAAATAATTCTCATTAAATATTGCAACCAGTGGTGGCTGTTGTAGAAATTGAAGCAAAATGGCCACTGTCTTGGTTTGAAAGACAGGTGTCTGCTAAGGAAGGCAGGATCCTCTCTTGTAATGGACAATGTAAACTCCCTCCCTCCGAATTATTATAATTTTGAAATTAAGGAGCTCTCAGGCAAAGATATGGGAATAAGAATGACAGTTCTTTACTTAGGAAAATTAAAATAAAGATACATTAATACAAAAAAAAACCAAAACGCTGATAGAGTCAGACTATAACCTGATACCCCGTCAGTCAGGGTATTGGTAGCAGTCTGATTAAATGGTGGCTACAGTCCTCCTGGAAATGACAGATGTGGTTCAGTTGAAGCAGTGGTCCTGTAGAAGAGTGCAGTTTTCCTCTTGAAGGTCCAGAGATGATGTAGAAGGGTCTGGTTATCCTCTGGGAATCCAGTGGAAAAAGGCTGCTCTGATGTTCCAAATCTCAGTTTTTATCTGGGTAGGAAATGCTTGGCTCCTCCCCCTAGGTGAAGCATCTCACAATGGGATGATGTAATTTTATCAGGCATGCAGTGGGACTCAATGGCCCACTAACAGAAGATATCTCACTGGTGGAAGGACGGGTCATGGAAAAGATAAAGAACACTGCCCCACCTGGTTTCAACACATGGTGATAGAATACATACGTTTGGTTACATCCTACATTGCAACCCAGACAGTCACTTAATGGAACAAGTGATTACAACACTATTTTGCAGTTAATGTTGTTCTTGAGGAGAGAGGGAAAATGGGATGAAATGTCATATGCGGATATGTTTTTCACCCTCTGAAACCATCTGGAATGGCAGAGGGACTGTGGGATTGTGCAACCACAAGACCCTCTTGTACTCGCCCTTGAGAAGGAAAATAACAAAGAATTTAAAGGTAAATTGAAGTGGTGTTGTTCTGCCTGCAGTACTGGCGAACAGTGCACTAGAATACATAAAATTCACCAGGCACAAGAATAGGATCTAACTGATTTGCTTAAGCATCCTCCTTGATCACAGGAAAAACATGCAGATTCAGACAGAACCCTCACCTCCTCGGATAACCCCGTGTTGTGTACCAGAAAAAAGTTGGCTCCCGTAGTTATGCAGGCACCCCTCCGGGAGGCAGTAGGACGTGAGGGAGGGACAATGCTAATTAAGGTACCTTTTTCTACAACTGATTTAGAGGCATGGAAAAAGGGTTGCAGGGACTATTGGAATGACCTGGTAAGTGTATCCAAACACTTCCAATTTTTAATAAAACAACACAATCCTGATTGGAATGACATACAGCTACGGTTAGAATATATGACTGAAACAGAAAAATAATTAATTCTAAAAACTGTGGGGGATCTGGCTGAAGATTATTATAAAACCACTGGGGAAGACGTTAAAGAATACCTCCCCCTCCAAGACCCAAAATAGGGTGCGAACAGGTCTGCACGTATAGAAAAATTACAGGCATATCAGGGGTGGATCTCAAAAGGAATGGAGAGGGCCATTCCCAAAACTATAAATTGGTCTGCATTATATGCGATCAAACAAGGTCCCTCTGAGTCACCATTTGAATTCCTGGATCAGCTGAGGGACGTGATGTGCCACAATACACCAATGGATCCTGGGTCAGAGGTAGGAATACAACAACTAGTTTCTTTGTTCCTGGGCCAGTCTACGGGAGATATTAGGCGCAAGCTTCAAAAGCTGCATCTAACAGAAAGAAGAAACCTGGAAATGTTGCTAGATGAAGCGTGGAGAGTGTTTAGTAACAGGGAGGAAAAATACAACCCAACAAGTGGTTGTTGGGTTTTGCCCTTTTTTGACCCAGAGGTGAGGCAACTGAGACGCGTTTTAAAAAACTTTTATTCCATTTTCAGTCTCATATGCAGGGTGAGACAACACAGATGTTATAATTCACGCCATCACAATCAGAAGCCAACTATTTCCTAATTACAATACATTATAAACATTTCTTGGCCTATCAGCTTTTGTCACATCATGCTGTAAAATGCCTTAAAGCCAATCATCTAAAATCACCTCTTGTAGTTTCTACTACAATGCATCTTTCATAGTTCTATTTCTCCAAAGTATCTAGTCTTATTTGAAAGGCCATCCTTTGAAACTTATTTTCTAGCTCCATTTCTCTCTCAACAATATTTGTCCTATTCCTTGGCATTCCTAAGTCAGCATTTCTTTATCTCCAAGTTTGCATACAGAAGCATACTCTGTGAGCCTTCTGTCAAGCCCTGAGAACTAGTCCACAAATACATTTCCCACAGGTGGTGGCGGTTGCCAGAGAGGAGGGAGAAATAAAACCCAGACAGGGACCGCTCCGATTAGGCAGGGACCAATATGCGTTATGCAAAAAGTTTGGCCACTGTAAAGATAAATGTCCAGAAAAATCAAATGATAAGGGAGAGGACGGAACAACCAGAAAAGGAGAATAGTCGCCCCTGTAGAAGACTGAAGCAGGGACCCAGGGAATCCACCCTAGCAGATCCACTGGTTATAATGAAGCTAGAGAAAGGGCAAAAGAAGGTGGAATTTTTGACTGATTAGAGGGCAACGTACTTGGTTTTGAGGCTTTGATACTCCTGGAATTGATTATATCATGGTAAAAGGTGCAATTGGCCAAAGTGATAAGGCGTATTTTTGTGAACCTCTGAGATATAAACTGGGAAAACAATGGGGCATCCACAAATTTCTGTATATGCCCAACTCCTCGAAGGCACTTTTGGGAAGAGATTTATTAGAGCAGTTGGGAGCAGTAATTAAATTTAAAAAGGGGGAGATTACTCTGGAGGTAAATGACCAGCAATATATACAAATAATGAGCTTATCCCTAGCTAGTGTTCCTACAGAGGGAAAAAAATCAGCGAATGTGGGAGACCAGAACATTCCTCTGAATGATCTGGCTCGGATCCAGAAACCTAAAAGCACTTGAAATTTTGACCTCAGCCCCTAAAAACGGTTGCCAACGCTAAGAAAAGAATTACAAGCGACAAAAGTTTAAATAGTATAAAAATAAAATAGTTGTAAGGTAAAATTTAAAAATGTACAAAGAGGTTTAAGAAGACAAGATAGAGGAACTTGGGCGTACCCTGTCCTTCTTCCTTCTTCTTTTTACCCTCCATCTTTCTCTGGGGTGGTGGCATGCTTTGATTAAATTTTGCTAAAAGCACACAGTTCAATGTTAGTGATAAGTATTAATATAAATTTGTAAACATAGTATACGTAAATTTCTGTATAAAAACTTGTGCCATCCCCCTGAGGGGGGAGAACCTCGTGTTCTGCAGTGCTAGACAGACCTGCCGTGCTGCCAGACACGACCTTGTAAAATAAAAAAAATAATAAACCAATTCCTGAAACCGAAAACCGACTCTTCTACCTGCGTCTTTAAAAAAAACAAAGAAATCCAAAAGCTGAAAAAGAATTCCCTAAATCTTAANAAATTTTGACCTCAGCCCCTAAAAACGGTTGCCAACGCTAAGAAAAGAATTACAAGCGACAAAAGTTTAAATAGTATAAAAATAAAATAGTTGTAAGGTAAAATTTAAAAATGTACAAAGAGGTTTAAGAAGACAAGATAGAGGAACTTGGGCGTACCCTGTCCTTCTTCCTTCTTCTTTTTACCCTCCATCTTTCTCTGGGGTGGTGGCATGCTTTGATTAAATTTTGCTAAAAGCACACAGTTCAATGTTAGTGATAAGTATTAATATAAATTTGTAAACATAGTATACGTAAATTTCTGTATAAAAACTTGTGCCATCCCCCTGAGGGGGGAGAACCTCGTGTTCTGCAGTGCTAGACAGACCTGCCGTGCTGCCAGACACGACCTTGTACAATAAAAAACATAATACACCAATTCCTGAAAACGAAAACCGACTCTTCTACCTGCGTCTTTAAAAAAAACAAAGAAATCCAAAAGCTGAAAAAGAATTCCCTAAATCTTAAAGTCAAACTGACCTCAAGTTCCCACAAGCAAAGAAATCACAAACTAGGTATTCCCTGGGGTATGGGCCACTGATGTGCTCAGGAGGGCAAAGAATCCTCTGCTCATCGAGGTCAAACTCAAAGAGGGACAGCAGCCAGTAAGAATCAAATAATATCCCCTGAAAAGGGAAGACAGGGAAGGAATTCGACCAGTGATAGAAAAATTTTTACAACTGGGATTGCTAAAGGAGTGTGAGCCCAATTTTAATACCTCGATATTACCTCTCTGTAAACCTGACTGGTCGTATTGAGTGGTCCAGGACTTACGAGCTCTAAATAAAATAACTGAGGACCTCTATCCTATGGTGAGAAACCATGTTGACTGTATTGACACCTTATTTAACCAGTAACCTGGTTTACTGTTTAGACCAGAAAGATGACTTCTTTTGCCTCTCTCTCCACAAAGTCAGCCAGAAAATATTTGCATTTGAATGGGAAAATCCCAAAAGCAGATGTAAAACCCAGCTTACTTGGACTGTGATACCCTAAGGATTTAAGAACTGCCCCACTATATTTGGCAATCAACTAGCAAAATATCTTGAGTCCTGGGAGGCCCCATCTGAAGAAGGAAAGCTGGTACAATATGTGGATGATATCCTGATTGCCACCAGAACAAAGGATGCTTACCTGACCTAGACAGTGAGTCTGCTAAATTTCTTGGGGCTCCAGGGATACTGGGTATCTAAGAAGAGGGCCCAAGTAATGCAGCAGGAGGTATTTTATCTAGGATATGAGATCAGTGCTGGACGAAGAACTTTGGGACAAGCCTGAAAAGAGGTAATATGCCACATCCCGAGGCCACAAACAGTGAAAGAGTTACAAATCTTTTTGGGGATGACTGGGTGGTGCTGGCTGTGGATCTACAACTATGGACTGCTGGTTAAACCCCTGTATGCACTGCCAACCACTGAACGAAAAACCTTCAATGGGATAAAGGAGCTTTACAAGCCTTTGAGTCATTGAAAAAGGCCCTGATGTTGGCTCCAGCCTTGGCACTCCCAGATATTTTTTCCCACGAGAAGCAGGGGATTGCCCTAGGAATACTAGCACAGGATCTGGGCCCGTATCACTGAGCAGTGGCTTACTTTTCCAAACAACTGGACACAACTGCAAAAGGTTGGCCTGGATGTTTGTGAGCAGTTGCAGCTATGGTACTAAACATCCAGGAGAAAATTTACCCTGGGCCAGAAAATGACTGTGTTAGTGTCCCATACAGTATCTGCAGTACTAGAAATTAAAGGGGGGCATTGGCTTTCCCTACAACGATTTCTGAAATACCAGGCTACAATGGTAGAACAAGATGATGTGGAAATCATAGTGACTAACATTGTCAATCCAGCCTGTTTCCTCAGTGGAAATACAGGGGAACCAGTGCATCATGACTGCCTAGAAACCATCAAAGTGACATATTCAAGCTGTCCAGACCTGAAAGATAGTCCTATGGAAAACACGGAAAAACTGTTTCATGGATGGAAGCAGTTATGTCCTAAGTGGTAAGAGACACGCTGGATACGCCATCACCACCGTCAAGAAAGAATAGAGTCAGGACCTTTGCCCATCAATACCTCTGCACAAAAGGCAGAGATAATTTCTCTAACCTGCACCTTGTAACTGGCCCAGGGTAAAACAGTGAATATCTATACAGACTCAAAATATGCTTTTGGAGCCGTACATGCGCATGAAGCAATCTGGAAAGAAAGAAGATTATTAAATTCACAGGGTAAAAACATTAAACATGCAGAAGAGATCTTGAAACTGTTGGTAGTCCAACTCCCTGAGAAAATTGCAATAATGCACATCAAGGCACATCAAAAAGTAAGCTCGGAATTGGAAAAAGAAAATGAGCTGGCAGACAGCGAGGCAAAACAAGCAGCCAAAGGAAAGGTAAAAAGAGAAGGTAAGCCAGAATATACCAAAGAGGATCAAAAACTCCTTACAGACTTAGAAGGGTTATATAATGCAGAAGGGTGGCTCACACCCCACAAGGGAAACTGATCATTCCCTCCTATTTAATATGGTCTTTGGTTAGGGAAGAACATAAGAAAAGGCACTGGGGGGCAGAAGCCCTATGCAAGCCCCTCACTAGAGAAATTGTAGCTAGAAACTTATACACCACTGCAAGACAAGTGTGGCTGTCAGGCCCAGAACCTCTTGTGAAGATTTTTCCAGTCCAACTTTCTCAGGCTGAGGTAGGGTTTTTTCCCAAGCTAGCTGTTTTTCTCTAATGTAAACATAAGAGAAGAATTAAAAACAAAGATAAACACCTGCTGGATACGTGACAAAAGCCTGGGAAAGAGGTGTTACTTTCTCTGGACCAATCAGCTGTATTCTGTCCCTGGAGTAGTGAGTCACTGTACTTAAGCAAGGTGTGTTATAATAAAGTTGTCTCTTTCCTATCTTGAGGGAGACCATGTGACTGAGTGTCTTATTACCACCGCTCAAAGGGTTAATCCCCTAACATAGAGCCACAGACAAGTTACTCAGCAATGCGATCTTTGCCTCCAGACTAATCCCAAAAATTCCCCCAACCAGAAATGGGCAAAATTGAGAAAGGCAGCAGGCCTGGCACCAGTGGCAGATTGATTTTTCAGAACTCCCAAGAAAAGGGGAGTACAGATATTTACTGGTACTAACTGATACTTTTTCAGGCTGACCAGAAGCATTCCCTACCAGAACAGCCAAGGCTCAGGAGGTAACCAGAATACTAATACAAGAGATAATACCATGCTTTGGAGTTACAGCAACTATGTCTTCTGACAGAGGACCACATTTTATCGCAAAAATAGTGCAGCAAATCAGCTGCCATTTGGGTATTGATTGGCAACTTCATATCCTGTATCACCCTCAGCCAAGTGGCCAAATAGAAAAGATGAACCACTTGATCAAAGAGCAGATTGTGAAATTAAGTCAGGAAACTAACTTGGCCTGGCCTTAGTCTCTTCCTCTAGCACTCTGGTGCATATGAACTAGGCCAAGGGTAAAAGAAGAGCTGAGCCCTTTTGAAATCTTGTATGGGAGACCTTCTGGAATACAAAAAGGGATGTCCACACAAGCTGGGGATGAAATTATGACCTCCTAAATGGTGGCATTAAGGCAAACAATTCAGCAAAAGTGAGAAACATGTAGCTAGGACTTGAAGTAGGGGTTTGGATTGGCCTGTGCATAACATACAACCTGGAGGTTATGTGTATGTAAAGTCTCTTGCAGAAAAAACTCTGAAACCACAGTGGGAGGGACCATTCCAAGTGCTCCTCACTTCCTTCACAGCAGTTAAGATCGAGGAACATGCATCATGGATACATCACACCAGAATCAAAAAGGCTCCACAGTCTTTCTGGAAGGTAATGCAAGTATATCCTGGAAAGTTCACGATCCTAATTTTAATTAAAGGATGTGAGAATATGGAAGAGACAGCAGATGTAATACTCAAATGCACCTGCAATGGCCATTGTTAATAAGTTGTGGGCAAATTTGCACAAGTCTATACGTATAGGTGTTACTGGGAACCCAACAAACTGGTCAGGGGAAGTATACAATAGGACAAAATATGGCCCATACATTAGACAGAGATTGGCAACAAATGCCTAATTAACTGTACAATTTCTGAAATCTCATTTAAAGCAGAGAACAAGGGGCAATGCAGTTTCTATACAATAATACAAATTTTTTTAAATAAAGGCAAGGATCTTGATAAAAACATAACAAACAAAGAAAAGCCCCAAAATAAGGAGGAGCTCCAACCTGTAATTAGCAAAATAGGGCCATATGGCATTAAAAATATGGGAATTCAGAAGCCCACAGTGGTCCCTGATGCAAGCTGAAATGGCTATGCAGGTCAACACTTCTAGCATCAAGTCAGAATGTGCTCCATTCTTTAAGACTTCCTTCATGGAATAGACTAATTGGCTACAGACATTTACGCCCCATACAACTAGAAGAAAGAGAGACGTTACAAGGGCTCTGGGAATGGGGCTGGAAGTTTTAAATACAATAGATTCAGAAGTACTAATGAACAGATTAGCTGCAACAGATGGCGATCTAGTTAAATTGCAAAAACCTCTACAGTCTTCCTTACTACCATTAGGCATTAGACAATAGAAAGTATCTAAAGTATTACCAGTGTGGGAAAAAACAGAGGAGCAGGATCACGAATTAACAATAACTTCACTAAGTACAGTTCAAGACAACATTTCTTTAGCCCTTAGCTGTATACAGGCACAACTGTGGATGCAATCAGTGGCTGCCTCAATTATATGAGAGGGAGGGTGACTTCCCCACTGAGATCCAAAGGGTTGTTTGGGACAATGCTACTAAGTTAGAGAGAGAGGTTTAATCCTGGTGGACTTCAGTAAATTTCACTCATGAGTCTGTCACTATCACAGTGACTGCTTTCATGTTCACCATAATTTGCTTAGATACTGAACAGAATGTCTGTCGTTTTGAGTTTCATCCAATTAACCAGACAACTATGCCTCAATACACATGATCCACCCCATCATTGACTTAGGATTGAACCATGATGAAGCTGTGTTATATCCTTCTGAACATAGAACTTGGGCATGAAAGACTGAGGGGAAGTGGTGAACTGTAAATATAGTCTTGTATTGTAAGGGAACTAGGATTCATTTGTGAAAGCAACATGGTAGATGAGGAAGACATTTGCTTAGATACTGAACAGAATGTCTGTCGTTTTGAGTTTCATCCAATTAACCAGACAACTATGCTTGTGTATATAGGCCAAGGCTGTGTATGTTTAAGAACAGTGTGTCCCACTGTAATTATAGATAATATGACTATGAACATTAACCATTCTAATCTTTGTATCTGCAATTTTGTCAAAATAGATGGGTGTGATTTTTCTTATCAGGTACCAGTTTTGTAATACCAATATATAAAAATTAATTTTACTACAGTCCAGCAGATATTACCCACACCCATTGGGATGAACCTGAGTCTAGTAAAACAATTATTAAGACATGAAGACCTAGAGAAGATCCTCAAAGAAGTGAATGAGACTAGAAAGAAAACTTTAATCACAGTCCACCATGAAACTGAGGAAATAGGGAAAGTTTTAAAATTAGTAAGGGATGACATGACTCCCCATTGGTGGAATGTACTCTTTGGATGGTACCCTACCACCACTGGGATCTTAGATATGTTGTGTCATCCTATAATAGTGCTTTTGATTTTAGTTTGCATAAGTTTAGTTTTATTATTGTTTATGCTTATTTGGTTTGTTAGGATAATGAAATATAAATGTAATGATCACAATGCTTGAAGCACCTGAAAATGCAATAAGAAGTATCTAGGATCGCCTAGGAGGAAAAAGAATTTGCCTAAGTATAGCAAAGGGGGGAATTGATATAGGGAACTTATAAATAAATGGAAACAGATTATAGTTTGCTGTCTAATCAAGTGTGTTAAGAGCAGATAGTCCTTTGCTGTACAGCAACAGGATTTTGCCAATCATTTAAGACTGATGAGCAGGAACTAACGCTCAAAAACGGGATCTATAGATTGGACTATGGCCAGAAGCCTTTCAAAGACAGCCAAATACCAAGAGAGCCTCCACAAGGACCAGGTTAATCTAGAGGACATTGTAAGGAAGACTACTTACTTCAGCCCAAGACCCCTGCCCAGGACCACCAGAAGACAGTGCGCAAGCTCAGAATGATGAAGAGCTAATTAACATACGAAGCGAGAGCAGGCTGGGACAGGTTATGAATATGTATAGGCAATGTTGAAACTTTCATAAATATGTATGAGCTTAGGTGTATGCAAACAGAGTGTCTGCTCTGTTTGGTGCACGCATTTGTGGTGGAGCTATTCCCCATGTGCCCAGCACTGAATAAACATACCTACTTTGCAATGTCTCTGGTTGTGAAGTCCGTTCTCCATGTGTCAGTTCATAACAACCAATGAGGGGATTTAGTCCTGGTTAAGGAGTGGAAAGAAGCACCACTGGTGGCGAAATGGTGTGGATCTTTCCAAGTGCTACTGACCACAAAAACAGCCATCAAGACAGCTGAACATGGGTGGACCCATCACACTTGGGTCAAGGTCTCTAAGGCCCTGGAGATTTGGACATCTCAGCTGGAGGAGAAGGATGGGAGACTGCCACTGATACTCCACAGGAGTGGACCAGAGCCATAGCCAGTGCATTGACATCAGGGGAGCCTTGTGTGCCTACCCACACTGTCTACTGAAATAGTCTGTATGGGCATCCCTCCTTTCGGATATTCAGTCACTGGGGGGCTAATCCTTGCTGTCATTCTTTCCTTTATGTTAAGTTGCTTATGTGCCTTCACTCACCACGGGTGGTGGAGAAGACAACATGAAAATTAGATTCAGAAAACAAATTATACAATTAGAATGTTTTTCTTAATAATCTTACCTTTACATTGTCAGTTAGGTTTGGGCCAAAAGTGGGAGAATAACCTTTTAGTCTTCAGAGAAGTAGTAGCAAAAACCTTTAGCCTTAGCAACTGTTGGATCTGCAGAAGGCTGGGATGATCTGATGACTGGCCTTGGATGGCCAACATGCCCTATCCGCAGGTTACCTCCAAACTGGTCAGGGATATGTTATGTAGAATATATTAGACCGTCTTTCTTTTTGCTACCACGACTTCAAGGAGATCAGTTAGAATGAAGGGGAAGTGTGGAGAAAATTAAATTATTCAAACTGCTGTTTGCAAATAGATGACAATGGAAAAGTGGTGAAAGAAATAACAAAGAGAATAAGAAAGTTAGCTCATGTACTGGTCCAAATGTGGAAAAGATATTTTCATGGATACCTGGTGGACTGTGGGTTAAACGAATGCTTTTTTTCTCTTTTGTGCTGTAGTAACTCTAATTTTTTTACCATGTATGATCCCTTGCTTTGTGCAACTTATTCAACATGTGATCAAAGAGATGCACGTGGTAACCATGCCTACAAATTCAGAAATGGCTACAAAAGGACAGATAATGATGTCACTGCAAATAACTGCAAAACCAAAAAGGACCAGAAAGTTAAGTCAATGATAACTAAGGTTTGTAAAGACAATTATTGAGAAAATAAGAAGAGGAGGGATTGAAAGGAATGAGAAGAAGGTATCTTTATAAACAAACCATGGGCCTGATGATAGATAAGGTCAGATACAGAGAGGTGAAAGAAAGAATGGGAGGAACCATAAATTCCATAGGAATTCCTCTAATTGATACAGACTGTTACTCACTCAAGACTGTGCTAGATCTCGGGATTTAGAGAAAAAGAGCAGATACACAAGGAAAAAGAAAAATGGGAATCAGAAGGGAGTATTAGGTGTTTTGGGAAGTTTGTACCTCTCAAGTACCTCAGGCAGTGAGGAAAGAGAGAGGGAAATGCAGCCAGGAAATTAGAATAAAAAGGAGGTTGCATCCTCTAAAAATTTTGATAGACCCAAGGGGAAATGCCCCATAGTCTTTCCCTTTATTCCAATAATGTTACAAGCAGAGCTCCACTCACAGTGAAGAAAAGCAGCAGAAGACGGAACCCCACAGTGGAGATGAATTCTCTCCACAGCTCCTCTGTCTCCTTTTTGGACATAAAACTCTGGTATTTGTGGATTAATTTTCCTGACAATTATTAGAGACTAAGGAAATTAGCTTATTCTCAGGCATTTTTTTTTACTTAGTTTCAGTTAGTTTTATCACACTTGTCAACATGTTTTATTGATGTTTAGGGATGTAGTTAAAAAAAAGTGAGCAGCATGAGAACTGGAAACCATCTGAGGGGAGTTGCTGTCGAGGGAGGATAAAAAGTAGTGGGAAGATGCCTGTGATACTGCCTGTTGGCCAATGGGTTCTGCCACTGCAGTCCTCTTCGCAGGGAAATGCTTTGGGTTTCTCAGAGCTGGTGGCACTTGATTGCTGGAGAAATCAGCATGGAAGGATCAGCTGGCAGCTTGCCGTGGGCAGCTGCAATCCCATATGTCTCAGAAAAGTAAACCTCAAAGGTCATAACTAGAAATTATGTCTGCAGACATAAATCTCACTGTTTAGCTCAGCTTAGAAATAGTTTCAAATTTCAGCCTAATAGCTGGAGCAGGACTCGTCCAGGCAATCTTACCTGTCCTAGAATTGCACTGCTTTGTAAATTTGATATGACTACTAAATTTTAAATTGCTGTTGAGAACTGCTGAGGAACTGTGCAACTAAGTCATGAATCTAGCTCTAGAGAAACAATGTGAAACACTTTTTTCCCTCCAAAATTGCTTGGTGGGACATACCTCCAGGTGGCACAGGGAGGAGAGGAAGACTGGCTGTTCCGGTTTTAGAAGTTCTCCTTTTGTTTTTTTCTCCTTAAGGAATTTTTCACCATACCTGTTGCTAGGAGACAATAACAACTGGATATTTAAAAGAGACAAAATAAGTTTTCACAGCTCAGGGCAGGGGTGCTGGCTACTCTCTCTTTACCTGGGGTTTCCCGTGTAGGGCAGAGATAGAGCGAGATTCAGGACTGGGAAAACCCACCTGGGGTTGGGTGCAGGTCCTCTTGTGCTCTCGGCATTCGGAGAGGAGAGAGGCTGCAGAGCTGTGGGGAGAATTCATCTTCACTGTGTGGTTCAGTCTTCTGCTGCTTTTCTTCACTGTGAGTGGAGCTCTGCTTGTAAGAGCAGCTGTTGCACTTTTTTTTTTCACCATCTGCTCGGGTGTATTATAAATTTACTCACCACAATCGGGTAGGTCAATCAATAAGGCAATCTATTCATTCGTTGATAAGGAATGGGCAAGCAGCGCTGGGGACATGGGGAGTCTGTGCTCTATCAACACGTCCATCCTACCCCTGCTCACTGCCCCTTTTATAGGCAGTTTCTGGTGGGGTTGTGTTGTGCTTACCGTGCTGTAGTACAAGCCTGGGCAAGCCCGAGCATTTTGGTTACCATTCAAGTAGCAGTAGCTACAAGTCCTCACCAGGTCTGGACAAGGCTCGAACATGTTTGTCGGGTTACACTCCTAGCAAGTAGGTAACAGCAGCGACAAGTCTGCTCATGTCCACACAAGCCTGCGTTTCCTTATACATTAAAAAGTGGATATAATTCATAATTATAGTAACAAAATAATAAAAAATACATGAAAACAAAAAGCCAACAATTTACAGCAAAGTGATTTAAACAAATATAATGAAATCATAAGATTTTCCTGTTTCTCATATCCATGCTTTACTTTGGATTCAGTATTCTTGTTTATATTGATCCCATGGTGTATTTTCAAAATGACACGAATCACTATGTAACATCTCACAGGTGCCTCAGGGGAAAACCCTGGGATCCCGAGCCCACCTTTCCCTGCCCTGCTCGGAGCCAGCTGCTTTGCCCCGTCCCGCGCCTTCAGCGCTGCTCCGAGCTTTCGCTGTGCTGTACCCCGGCACCCTCTGACTGCCGAGACGTCCTGCGGTTCCGGCCTCAGTTCTGGAGCTTCTGATACATCTCGTCTACCATCCCAGGATTTTTGCTCATTCCTGCTATTCCAGTTTGCTGCTTTTGAGTCCTGCTGGGGCACCGGGATTGGCTGCCCCAGGGGCTTTGCGAAGCAAAGCCTCTCTTGCCTCTCTTCCATCCCTTCCCATCTTCAGCCAAGCCTCTGTGAAAAACAAAGTTCACGATTTAGAATTTTAAAAGTTTATTAAGGGATGAAACCAGGAACAAACAAACAAACAAAAAAAAAATACAGCGCTGGGGTGCTTAGCCAAAGATAGCCAAAGAACACACAGTCAAGGTAAAACATCGTTCTCTAGATACTGTTACATTGCTGAGGCTACATGCATATTCATGAGTTTATACATTGTTTAAACATTCCTTTGAGATTTTGATGTTCTGGGAACTCTCTTGTTTGGTTTTAACCTTTGACTTGTCTGCAGATTCTGTAATTCTATTCTAATTCTGTATATTAGGTCAATATATTTTATTTCTTTCTGTGCTTCCATCCTGTTGTTTCATACTCCCTGATAGCGAGGAGTCGATAAATGTTTCCTGGACGCTTATGCTCTGGTTTCTGTCACTGTTACCTTATCACTTGGAGAGGCCAGTCCACAGATGTATGAAAAATAATTGCTTTACACCATTCTCTAGGCTGGTTACATAGAGGTATTTTAGTCTCTGTTTTAACATATTCATAAAGCCTACAATATATTTATCACACTACTATTTATATAAACTATACTGTGTATACATAAACTGACAGATTATACTATACAGAAGCAGTTAAAAGTAAGTATAAATTGTACCATAGCAAAATACTTGTGATGCAAAAAACTAATCTATGAATGTGAAAGCCAGTATTATATGTCATCTCTAACACTGCCATTACCTCATGCTCCCTGAGCTCATGCCACAGTGCCCCTGGCATCTGCGGTGGAATCATTGCAACCATCCTGCCTGCCAGGAGCCACCAGCGCCCCTGCCAGCTATGACTGTAACTGCACCAAAGGGAAAGAGCCTGCTGTCACTGGGTTTGTGGGTCTGTTTGGTGTTAATGCCATAGTTGTTGTTGTTTGTTTGCCTTATTATAAATACTAGTAAAGAATTGTTATTTCTATTCTCAAATCTTTGCCAGAAAACCCCTTAATTTCAAGATTTTATTTATTTGGAGGGAAGGGGATTACATTTTCCATTCCAAGGGAGGCCCCTGCCTTCCTTAGCGGACACCTGTCTTTCAAACCAAGACACTGGCCAAATAGCAAACTTGCAGAAAATCAAATTAATCCTAAAACTTGGCTGGCTGCAAAACTTTATAAAAAAGGCAGATGTGACACAGCCCTGCCATGGCAAAATCCAGAAGCAGTGGATTCTCAGGACTGCTATTCCTCAATACAGCTGCAGAGTGGGTTTTGCTGGCTGAGGTGCTTGTGTACATGGGTGCGAGAGCGTAATGATGTTGGGAAAATGACTACAAAGAGAAACTTTGGTCTGGCTATATATATGTGTGCGTATATATACATATATATATATAAAATATATATATACACAGAGTCAAAAGTGAAAGGCACTTACATAAGAAATATAAAGTCATAAGCCATGAAATATTTGGATTTAAAAGCCAGACTTGGTCAGGATCTGGGTCTGATTGGGATTTGTATCTGATTGCTGATAAGATTCTGAGGAAGGGGCGTAAGGACCAGGACTGTCTAATGACGGGGACTGGGTTTTCTACATTTTACTGACTATCAAAAGTCTCTTTTTCTTTCTGAATAAATAAATTTACTTGGAAGATGTTACAAAGAACAGTGAGTGGCAGGGCTATAAGCTGTGAATTTCCTGCTTCTTGCTTTTCTTAAGTTACAGCGAAAAGGATGATAAAATGAAGGACAGATACTGTGAGAGGAAGTCTATAATCTATAAGAGTAGTTCCGTTAATAATGCTGGGATTCAAAGGGTTCTTACAATGTATGGGTTCCTTCATATTCAAAAAGGAGTAGTGCATATGTGGCCTTGATATTCCTTGAGATCTGAAAACCCCTCCCATTGTGTGGAATGTCTCTAGTCTCCTAAATCTCAGTGATATAACGCAATCATATCTGAGCACCTCTGCAAAAATCTGATGTCCTTTGCTGTTACATATAGGTAAAAACTTACAAAAGAAAGGCCTTGTAAAACATGGTTCAGGCCTTGTTACTTTGGCTAAGCTAGACTGCTAAGTTCCAATGAGAAAAGAATTGTAACAGTGAGAATCAGTTAGCATAACAGTCTATTCTTGTAAGAAGACAGTTTGCACCTGTGAAAAGTGATTCTACCTGTGTGAAACAGCCAATTCCCAGGAGATCAAGAATATAAACATATCTAGAAGGAGAAAAGTTTGATGGACATGTACACTACCCATTACCAACCAATGAACTGAGTTTCAAAGGATTGCTGGCCAACTAGAGTTAAATACGATGCCTTCTGAGAATCATATAAATATGAGGTACGTGAATAAAGATTATCCTATTCTGCATGAAGAAACAGATGTCCTGTCCATCTCCATTGCAACACTGCAATGTTTCATCCGTCACTCTCTTTTTCAATCAATAAAACAAAAGACAGCTTCAATCTCCATTCATAATTGGTACAAAAAAACAAGTTTGAAGTTTGAAAAGAGTTTTAGTATTTTTTCTTAGCTGACCCCCAAATATAGATGGTTTCTGAGCAGAATAGTAATGAGAGGGTCCTGGTGGGAGACAGTACTTGTGATGCTTCTGGGACTGTTGGAAATAGCATCAGCCTTCCCTTCTGTCATGCCATGACTGAAAACCTCAAAAGAATATGTGGGATCAGAAACCTTCTGAGATTTGCAGTCTTGAATGATGAAGCAAAACCTGCAGCAGTCATCTGAGCTGGCTCTCCAGAGACACCATCACTTCTTGGTCAGAGAAGATTTAGTCTCTTCAGCTCTGTTTCATACTCCTCTGCTCTCTTCCAACTCTTTCAGTTGCACAGACTGGCTTAAGGGTTCATTACATCAGACCCCAAGGAACACCATCCTGAGATTTTACCATATATAGGCAGCTTGCTCAGGAACTTTTATGTACATCACAAGCGGTAAGAACAATGGTTAAAGGGTCTGTGGAATTTCAGGGGTGTTTGGATTTGGGGGATGGAGTGTCAGGAGTCTCATGAGTCTTTCTGTGAGCATCATGAAGCACAAGCATGAGCACCATATGGTGACTGCAGCTCTGAGTGATCTCAGGGTTATTCATAGTCGTAATGAATTGGCCAACTGTCCTGCATAATGGAGGTTTGACGTCATTGTGATTTTTGAATCAGGGAGGAAGGTTAAAGGGCAGTTAAAAGAAAATAGATTTATATTGGACTTAGCTACAGAGTGATCGGACCCCAAGGGCTTTTGATGAAAATTAGAGAAAAGCTTTGATTTTTCTGCATGCTAAAATTAAGGCTGGCTGACTTCTTTACTTGCTTTGACCAGACTCCTGCATGAGACAGAAGTACCACACAAATTACCATCATCACAGGCAACCCCTCATTTCATTCATTGTCTGATTTTGCAGACCCACAAGGTTGTATCTTGCTCAGTTTTACAGTGAAACCATAATTCTGTGCTCTATATCACTGCAGGGCACAAAGCTCCTCAGGACACAGAGCCAGGGAGGACATTTCTGTCCAG
Organism: Buphagus erythrorhynchus; assembly: GCA_013400855.1. Taxonomy (NCBI): domain Eukaryota; kingdom Metazoa; phylum Chordata; class Aves; order Passeriformes; family Sturnidae; genus Buphagus; species Buphagus erythrorhynchus. Next base: position 36,967 of record VZTT01076586.1, read on the forward strand.
GCTGCCAGGCCCTGGCCTGGCTGTGCTGCAACAAAAGTAAGGAACCACAGGTGGTGGAAAATTATCTTCCAAGTAATTTGGTTTCTGAATGAGTGGTCGTACCCCCCACTCACCCTGCTGCAGAACTTTTCTCTAAATGTGTATTCCTGCAACTTGCAGGCAATTTCAGTTGCTTTCCCTCCTGCAACTACTCCTGTCCTTGAATTTGATCTAGCCAAGCTGTAAGCAGTGTGGAATTCAGGGCTCAGAAGACATCATTTCACGAGGTGCACTCCAAAAAATTAAAAGAGTTGACCTATCACCCCTCACCCCAAACATAGTGCAAGGGCTGGTCTTGAGTTGAGGAGCTGCTGAACTTTTATTATCTTAGACATTTTTTCTCTGCAGATTGATTTCTGTGAAACACCTAAGTGTATTTTTAGCATAAATATTGCTACAGTGGCACAGGTTTCTGTTTACATTGATAGGAAGAAAAGAGCACTTATTACTGAAATTTTCCCTTCTTCCCTCAAGATTTTCCCTGTGAGGCAGCACATAGGCAATAATGATACCTGCTTTTTAAAATTTAGAGCTGATTTTTTATATAGATGAATGTGATGCTGCATAAGTAATACTCTACTTTTACTCATGGATTGTTTATTCCAGAGCTCATCGGCATACACAGCACAGGCAAACTGAAAGCTTCTCTACACACATATTGTCAGCTAGCTTGCCAGGTTCTTCCCTAGAGAAAATCATCAGGCACATCAACTTGAGTTTTGTAATGTCCTTTTATTTCAGCTGTTCAATGTCCTCTGTGCTGGTAGCAAAGTTCACACTGAATCAGCACTCCTATTAGAATTCCTGATTTTCAGGAACTTATAACTTGCTGGTGAAATTAAAGAGCAGGATGTAGCTGAGTGGGAGGGATGCACCAGGGATGGGGGTGTTCACATGGAATTTTAAAACTTCAGAAAACCAGAATGACAAATGCCTGCTGTATAAAGCAAACATGGTGCTGGGGGCTCTGGGGCCACAGGGGAAAATATGAGGAGCTCCCTCTGTCCAGCTACAGGAATTGGCTTTGTCTGCCCACTACCCCTGTCTCTGCTTTGTCTGCCCACGAGCACAAGGAGGGACCCTTGTGCCTTCCAGGGACTTCTGGGCTCTGAAGGCAAACAAATGCCTGGACAGATTGTTTGCTGTAGAGCTGATCATGACACATGATATATTCTACTTAAATAGATTATGAGAGGCCCAATTGCAAAATTCTCAAAAGCTTCATTATGAAGCTTGATCACTTAATCACTTGATATGCCATATGTCATTGCCTTAATCTAATACTGCGAGATAAACCCACTCCTGGGTACTTTATGATGAAATCCATTTACAACAGATACCAAATAGCTTTCAGTTTTTCCCACTGTCTTACTGCTGAAATGTATCTTCTGCATTTTTCTATGGAAACACACTATTAAATTGGCTGAAACAAGGAATGAAAGGAGTTGGATTTTGAGATGTTGGATAATAAACTCTGAATTGCTTTGTGTCTGAGGATAGTCTTGGTGTTTTCTGAAAAAAAAATGGGGAACGGTGATTAAATCCTCTGTCTCTGGCCAGCTCACAGAATAGCAGTTTTCATAATGACTGTGTATTAATTTTATCTTAGGTTTGTAGTTTATCATAGTGCCTGATCAAATACATAATGCATGGAAGCATCCTCAGCATCCAGATGCTGGAATGGCCCATGATTTTGGAATCCAACCTGAGTATAAAGGGTTTTATGCAGCTGACTGCATGGTGTTTGGTATTAGCTGTTCCAGGATTAAGAATTTCTTCCAGGATGTATAGATGGAGGGGGGACATGCTACTGAGCAGATGGTTATTTTTCAAAATGTTTGTTATCAAATTTTGCAACATACAGGTCTGAGAGGTTTAGTCAAAGCAAGCCTATTACCCAGAGGAAATTGCAGCACTCTTGAATGTATTAGCAGGGGAAAAAATGAAAAAAACCCAAAAAACAAGGAAAATATAATGTGTTAAATGAGACTTTTTTGGGACGTCTGCTTGAGTTGTTTCATTTGTTGTTAAGTAAGTGCCAACCTATGCTGAAATAATAACAATACAAGCATTGTAATGAGATAGCAAGTGCTTAAGGAAATTTGGATGAGTAATCTGAGTCACCATAAGAACAAGGTGCCCTCATTAACGGGCAGGAAAGCTAAGAAAAATATGTAAAGTATATGCATACAAGTCAAGTTAAATGCAGTGGAGTTTGGCCCTACATTCTTCTGCATGCTGGCCATTGATATGCTACAGTCCAGCACTGTGGCCTCCAGTGAGGAGGCTGCAGGACTGGACATGTTGGAAGAGTTGAGGTGTTCACTTCTACATGTCAGCTGGAGGAAATTAGTTTGATTTCAGTAACAAAGTTGTGCTAACACATGCAGCTGGGTTTCTGATGCATATACATTGGAAGGGCTTGGAGTGATTGATCAAGGGGGGAATGGGAGGATTGGCTGCTTTATGTTTTATTTTTTTTAGGCCCACCAAGTCAATGTCTAAGTTAGCCAGGCTTTTGGGCTTCCTCCATAGTCAGATGAACTGCTGCTATGAGCAACTGTTTTGGGTTGGTTTTGCTTTTCCTCATCCTTCTTCACTGAAAGCCTCTAACCAGATTTTTGAGAGGAAATGAAATCATTCCCCAGGGCTGATTAAGTTTTTCTATCGATCCCAAATCCCTCTGGCAGGCAACCAAAATTCTTGCAGGAACAGAGGGAGATGCTGGTTGAAGAGTTAACACATCATACTGATGCTGTCACAGAGCTCCGAACAAAAAACAAATAAACAAAATGTACTTCTTATGTAGATCAGCCTATTGGATCCATGGCTTTGCTCCTGCCATGGCAGAACAGGCTCACCTGCCTGGATGTGTGCTGGGAACTAATTTAATCTTTACCTTTTTTATTTTAAGCAAAGTTTCATTTTTAAAAAGGGCCTAATTGGTATGTTGGGCACCTGGATTGCAACACAACGAATGATTATTGCATAGAAGTCTTAGAAAAAAAGCTTGAGCTGAGGAGCAGCTCCCCAGAGAACTATTCCCACAGCCACCATCACAGCTGCTCACTGCCACCAGAACTGTGTGGGATTGAGGAGCTCCCATGGGCATTGGGACATGTGGTGAAGAGTGCCCTTATTAAATAGAGGGTTGGGAGGTGTCTCACTGCAGAAGGGTGGCAAGCAAGTGAACAGGGGTGCCTTCTTCCCTCAATACCTTGGTTGCAAATTCTTATCACAAACAGAGGCATTTTTCATGAGGAGGGCCTGTATAAAAGAGATTGCAAATGTGGTACAAAGTGTGCCGGAATTTGTACTTGTGCCAACTCGCTGTCCCCTGAGTCCTGCCCTGAGAGAGGCTGAGGGTGATCAGTTTAGCCAGAGGTGTCATTTCGGTGGGTTCAGCCAGAGGTGTCATCATCACTATGCTGGTGGCATTTGCCTGGCTCTCCAAGATGTGATGGGTTGGTTGCTCATCACAGCCCAAGCACCAGGTTGAAGCCACCACTCCAGTGCCGTCAGGTGTCCTGGGACAAGCTGGATGAGGCTGAGCCCCTGTGGGGGGACATAGGCAGGAGGCTGGTTCAATTATGCTCCAAAATGGATATGGGCAAGCTGCCTAAAGCAAGGTGGGGGCTAGAAAACTACCTTGAAATGCAATTGTTGGAGGTGCAGCCAGCTGTGTCATATTTCTTAAATGAGAAACATCTTTTTTGCTGAGATAATCTATCATGCTTGAAACATTCTGAAAGGCTGTATCTTTCCCCTAACTATCTTTACCATTTTAATTTAAAAGCTTTTTAAAATTATCACCCAAATGAATGATAAGTAGTAAGAGGGTAAACTGCTCTGAGCTCTCCATTAGTGCAAACAATGCAAAGCGACTCTGCTCTATTTACAGAAAATTAATGAACTTTAAAAAAATGAACTGTATGTCATTCTAGTGATTATAATTTGTTTTCCATGCAAGAATGTTTGTAGCTTTATACATTAAATGCTGAGACAAAAGAAACATCTACAATATTAATAATTGTAATTGATGATTGTATGTTGAGGGAATAGAAATAATATTAATCTTCTTTTATGAAGACTAATGAAATTGTTCTGATCTTTCCATTACAATTTCAATAAGTTTTTCTAATCAAGAAGATTTTGCTTTTTGAAAGCAAATTTTTCATTTTTAACTCCTGAAATGTCAGTGGAACACTAAAATGTAAAGGCAATATTGTAGGATGTCAGTACATTTCCAGTTGTAATGAGAAATTGATGCATTTCAGGGATTTTATTTTGCTTTTGATTAAAAGAAAAAAAACCTTTTAAAGAAAAGTATGTTTTTCTGTCATGGTCCTTTATCTATAGACATGGCAGATACTCTTCACTGGGCTTATCAACAGCTGGATGGACAAAGTGCCTTTTCCCTAAACTTGACTAAGGCAGGATACCATGCACTTCAAGTTAAAGGACACAATCTTGAGGGGTAGGGAGAGGGAAAGATGTCCTCACTGTAACCAGCTCCTCTGGGAGCCCCACAGTCAGCACAGTCAGATCACCTTTGAAAAGTACCTCCAGCTCATTAAGCCTGGTTACAGATACTGGATAACAGGTAGAACCTGACTTTCTGGGGGGTGCTCATGTTCATATTCACAAAGGAGCATGGCTATAGGACCTCACTTGTCTTTGGGATGAAACAACTCTACCGTTTTTTTGCCACATACAGCTATGCTCCCAGAACCCCTGTGGGACTGCCTGAGGGGGTACTTGCTGCTGCTGAGTCTCTCTGTCTAGGTGGACGTGGACCTGCCTCATATCCCCTCTGCCAGCTGCTGGGTATCAGCACTAATTCTAGAAGGAAAAAATTTGGGGTGTTTGCACAGGATTTTCTCGTCTTAATTTCTGTCACATATACCTTATACTGTGCAGGTGCTGCTACATAAATCTGCTGTCTAACAGTTTTCATAGCATTAATATAGTTGTTGAGCCTTCAATATTTTTCACGCCTGACAGTTCCTTAGAATGCATCAATTATTTTCCTACTTGTGTTCAGTTTTGTTGTCATTAAAAAAAAAAGAAAAGGGAATGTAAGGATTTATTTTACCTTTTATTTAAACAGAAGAACTGAATTTGTTTATAACCTTTATATAAGCATAAACCTGGTAACTTCCAAAGTTAATGATGAAATCTGAACAGGTGAACTGCCATTTTCAGGCCAGTAGGTGTGAAGAAGAAACAGAATATGAAAGTCATACTGAAAATCACTACAGATTAGTGTGATGTTAGTGCCATTTCTAGCTGCATTTATACCCCAAAGCACACGTAAACACTCACAGATACAGAAAGTATTTCTCTCCTATTATGTTTAATTTCTATGCGCTGGGAAAAAATTTCCTGGTATCATGCATCTTGGGCTGAGAAACAACTGGCTTCTCCCCTTCCAATTCCTTCCTTCCTTCCTTCCTTCCTTCCTTCCTTCC
>VZTT01076586.1:46299-59178 GCA_013400855.1 Buphagus erythrorhynchus
CATGCCTGGGGTGTGTTACTTATCTGCCCTTGGGCTGAGCTTCAAGGCTTCTGTTATAGGGAAACCCTGGTGCCAAGAATGCCCGGGATCTGCCCACCCCCGCTCCTGACACCTGCTTGTCTCAGGGCACAAATGACTCACTACGGTCTGACATGGAACTAAGCCTCTTCACATTCATCTCAATCCTGCTGCTGGAGTTAAATTTGCATGTGCAAACTGTTTATCAGTAAACAGTGACAAATGTGGACTGATTCCTCAGGTGTTAGGCATTTACATTGATGTCTTTTATGCTTTGGAAACACAAAATGGGAATAGGAGAACAAATTAGCCAGTATGAGGAATTCACTTGGACTTAGCATTTTTACAAAGGACAGAAGCTCTCTTGTACAGAGTGTTGTGAGACTCTGGCTGTAAAGAGACAATAAGTGCTTTTGACTGCTTCCTGCAGTGTTTACTGCTTTCACTTTACTCAAGTAATGATAAAACTGGCATGTGTGTGGTTGAGCAAGTCATTCTACGGTTTCCTCTGTGCCCCATGGGGTGCCAGTCTCCCTGCTTGTCCCTCGGTGCCAAGTGACACATACAGGAGTTCCAGGTAGACATTTGCTGTGCATTCCTTCCATCAGGCCAAGAGCACCTCTAGCCGGAAACACACTTGATAGGGTGACTGCAGCAGGCTGGGGATACACTTCTGTTACAGCCACACTATGTGATGTATCTTCTCTCTAACAGATTTTCTCCCATAAAGGAGAAAATGCAGAAGCGTAGCAAGCTGCAGAGAGGTTTTTAGCATGTTGTGGTTTAGAAATATATTGCAGATACTATTTACTTAAAAGACAAGTAAAGTTTTATTCTGGTGTCTGCTTGGAACAAACGTAATTAAAATCTAAGCAGAGTGTCTTCCTCTTCACTTAAAATATTACATTAAGTGCAACACATATCTGTGTTGCACAATTTCTTATTTGTATATGCATTGTTGTAAAAGGCCCTTTTCCAACATTGAAAACTTGTTATAAATTTACTCACCACTATTAGGTAGGTCAATCAATAAGGCAATTTATTCATTCGTTGATAAGGAAGGGGCAAGCAGCGCTGGGTCTGCCCTCCGCCAACACATCCATCCTACCCCTGCTCACTGCCCCTTTTATAGGCAGTTTCTGGTGGGGTAGTGTCGTGCTTACTGTGCTGGGGTACAAGCCTGGGCAAGCCCAAACACGTTGGCTACCATTCAGGTAGCAGTAGCTACAAGCCCCCACCAGGTCTGGAGAAGGCTCAGTTGTCAGGTTACACTCTTAGCAAGCAGGTAACAGTAATGACAAGTCTGTTCATGTCCACACAAGCTCGCGCTTCCTTGTACATAAAAAGTGGATACAACTCATAATTATAGTGACAAAATAAAAAAATACATAAAAACAAAAAGGCCAACAATTTACAGCAAAGTGATTTAAACAAATAGAATGAAATAATTAGATTTTCCTGTATCTCATTTCCGTGCTTTACTTTGGATTCAGTATTCTTGTTTATATTGATCCCATGGTGTATTTTCACAATGACACGAATCATTATGTAACATCTTACAAACTGGTGTAAAAAAATCCTGAAATAACTAATTAAACATTAAAATGCTAAATTATTTTGGTGCAAGACATCTCAATATAATATGTTGTCTTTAAAGTGTTTTTCTTATTACAAAACCCCAGGGAAACTGCTGTGAGGGTGAGTTGCGGGACGGTGGCGTCCTTCTACTCACTATGGGATCTATAAACTACAGTGTGATGCTTTAGTTGAACTTCATAATCAGATGTTAGAATTTGAGAAGTATCATGTGAATGGTCCTTGAATGAAAAAGATTTGAGTGAAGTCTTCAGGGAATGACGATCGCTGTCTTGAATGACACAGGGAACAGACCTCATTTCTGTGCTGTATGGGGGGGACAGTGGCTAAAGATATAATTCCTCCCTGGCATAAAATACTATTTTCCTACAGCTTTTCCTCCCTAGAAGTTACCTAACACAGACCACAGCAGGAGTCTTCTCTGCAGGGTCAAAAGGATTGAATATGGCATACGGCTTTATTCATCTCTTTTGAGCCGATATTGTACTCAGTGTTCTTTGCCTCTTACTCTCTTTTCCCACCTGAGCTAGTGCCTTGAACATTTCCCTTCACTTCCACTGCTCTCTGTGTTAAACCCCAGTGGGGGTTGCAACCTCCTGGGAGGTGCAGTGCTTCCCAAAGTTCATTAGTCCCAGGCCTCAAAATGCATGGGCAGGAAGGCGGAGAGACATGGGAGCTGGTCATTGTTCAGTGTCTGGTAGGAGCTTAAGCCACCTACAGTGTGATTCACATGCTCAGGGGACTGATTAAGCACAGGAATACCATTGCATGTCAATGACAAACAATGACCTTGATTGTCACTGGCAGATGAAACCAGCCTGTGTACTTTTGCCCAGAGATGGATCAAAGAGGAGTGTGTGTGAGAGCAAGAACAGCTGCAAGGAAAAATTCCTTTTCTGGGGAATTTCACTAGAGACTTTCTCTCCTCTGCCTCTGTGTAAGCTGACTGCAACTCCAGCCCAGCATCGAAGCTCTGGATGGAAATACATTGACAGCATCTTGGCAGATCCTCTCAATCATCTTCCAGGCAGGACCCTTCAGACCACAGCTGCTAGTGCCGTAGAAGAGAGTAGCCTTTTCCACCACTGAAGACAAATTTATGAGGAATTGGGAATTTCTGAGTCACTAAATGCCTACAGTTTCAGCCCTGTTTTTAGGAGCAGAATTTGGGACGTATCAATAGAAGGTTTCTTTTGGAAAGACCCATTAACCCACCATCACTGTTAATTCTGTGGACACTCAATGGGAGGTTGTTTTGTCTCTGTGCCTTTAACTTCAGTTGTGAGCTCTTTCTTCAGCTCTGACATCTGATTACATTCCCAATCCCACTTAAACTGGCAGAGTATCATTCTACAGCCCGTTACAGCTGCCAGTCATCTAAATTACATGATTTGCATTTATTTGATAAATACAAAGAGTTTTTTTAACCATTTAGAACAGAAACTGATTTTGTGTTGCAGCTGCACACACGATGCCTGGAGAGAAAGGTGTGCTGGGTTTCCTGTACCTTCCAGTCTTCTCCCCTCCCACCCCATAGCTGGTGCACATCAGCTCACAAGTACCTCCCTGTGCTGTCAGCCAGGCACTTTTCAGGGTGTTCCACCTTTTATCCCACCCACCAGCAAACTTTTTATCAATGCTGAATTTTCTGTGAACTCTTACTGTGGGAACCCTTAAAAAAAAATCAGAGGGTTTTGGGAAAGCTGCAAAAAAACAGGTCTCAGAAACAGTAGAACTGCAATTAGAGCTAAGTGGTAGCCATAAGATTTGTCAGCAGAAAAGTTATATGAGGACAATGAATAGAACAATGGTCTGTTTACTAACACTCGCTAAGCTGCAGAGAAGTATATCTAGCAAGATATTAGGAAGGTCTAAGCTTAATAATGGAGCTCTGTGCATTGTATTTTAAGGCTTACAAGCAGGTATTGTATTTGAAATAAGCAAGCATTGTTTTAACCAAAGGTAGATGTACTTATAGTGGTTGTATAAAACTACTGTCAATATGCTTTTGCTTTTTGTGATTGGTTAAAAAACTTTCAAAGTGTGTTGTAACATCATGTTCTGCGGCTGCTGCCAAGGGTGTGAGCTGCTAGCATCTTCCCATTGTCCCAACCATGTAATGAGACTGATGCTTGGGAGAAAAAAAATAAAGCAGCTCGAGACGCGTTCCACAGCAGTCTCATCCCGTTTGTGATTCTGTGCCTAAACCTGTGGCTGGCATTATCTTACCACCTTTCTTCTATCAATGAGAAGAAATGCAAGTGGCTGGTGCTATAACATAACCACAGGAGAAAGCATTAAACTGAAGCTCATCACCTCATCAGCCCATGAGTTGTGAAATATTTATACAACTAATTAAACTTTTTTCCACCTGTCTCCTAAATGGGAACTTAGTTCTGATGAAGAAGTCCAAACTTCTTCTGGGGTTACAGCTTTGCTTCAGGAAACTTTTCTCCAGCAGCTGTAGAGAAAAGTAATCATGAAAGAAGTAGAAAGATGTAGTTTATTTGTTAGTGAATGTAATGGTGAAGTAAAAAGGGAAGCTTTAAAAAATAAAAAGGCAGAGAGATTTTACTACAGATGGAAGGTAGAACCAAAAACTCTGGAAAGTCACATCATATGCCATACTGATAGATTCCACCAGTGATTAATTAGTTTGTCAGAAACAAACCCATCAAATGGTTTTTACTCTTTCTTTTGCTGGATCCTATATTATGGTCTTGCTGATTCCAAGGGGAGACCTCTACTACTGTGCGTTGGACAGTCTTTTGCTCTGGTGTCCTCTGCTTGGTTCCAGGCTGTTCCTGCTCACCAAGAGCATGGAAAGATCACAGAACACCCTGTATCCTGTGGAAACAGCTGTTGTTGAGAGGTGTCACTTCACTTTTTATCACACTTAGTTCTCAGGCAGCAAGGCTTTTGCCTGTTCAGTTCTTCGCAGGGCAATCTACATTGCTCAGTGACTTTAGGAGAAAACAAGTTGCTTATGTTCTTTCATGGAAAATGTAAGTCTTGGAAAGGAGCTGAGGAAAGAACAGGGAGATAAGAAGTGTTGTTATGATTAAAAATTGCCTCACTGATCTGGTGTGCTTTCATCTTAGCCCATGGAGTACAAAATGTTCTGACTGGAGGCAGCAAGGCCAGATTTAGTTTTTAATCACCGTCATTCATTATATATAATTGTTTTATATATATATGGGCAGTGTAAGAGAAATATTGCTCAATAAAAATTATGTTTTATGAGGCCATGGGGATGATTCAGCATAAATAAATGTGTAGACGTTGATGTCAGATCTTGCAACATACATGTTATTAAGGAGTAATAATTCATGTGTACCCACTGTAGTAGTAACAGTGCTTTTATTTTCTGCTAGACACCCCCAGACATTGCCAGCCTCACCCCACATTGCAGGCCTGCCAGGCAGTGGATCCAGCAGCTCTCTGCTGGATGGCATACCTCAGCTCTGCCCATTGCTCAGTCACAGTAAGAGAGGTTGATGAAGGTAGAAATGAAAATTACAGAGGACTCAAGGAATAATCAGTGTCCTCAGTTATGTTTGTAGTGTGAAATATGCTGCCCTACAAATCTGATCCTGCCAACACTTCCTGCATGGGGAGGGACCAGCCACCTTGGTATAAAAATATTCTCAAAACCAGATGGCCCCCACAGAGCTTGTCTGGGTGTGAGGAGTTTGAAAGGAGGGCTAAGCCCAAGAGTCACAGGAGACAGGAGGAAAGCAACAGAAGAAAAGTTTTGGAGTAGAGTCATTCAAGAATTATTGTAAAAGATTTTTCTGCTCTTGCTGCCATTTCAGTTTTCTTTTTTTTTTCTTTTTTTTTTTTTTCCCCACACTCAAACTTATTCCTCTTTTCTGGGCTCAGATTTGATTTAAATCATTGTAGACTTCTTAGATGTATTCTGGAATAGCCTGCTTAGAGAAGTCTGCAGGCAGATCCCATTAGCATGAATTTAATGCTCTTTCCCCCACCTTGGAGCAGTCCCTCTGTGTGACCTGGAGGGTGATGAATGGCTGCAAGTGTAAACAGAGAAAACCAGACTGCAGGGATGAGCTGCAGGGATCAGCTAATTCCCCTGCAGACTCTATGTGGGTGAATGGAAATCCCAAGTAGCCAGATAATGCAATGCAATATGCACCCACACCTCTTTTTTTTTAGAATTTCTCTTTCTCTTATTTTAGCAAATGCCCTGGTGCATCACAAGTCTGAAAATTCTTAGGAAATTACCCTTTTTTTTCTTCTCTGAAAGCTTTTAATAATTAAAATATAAAAAAAATAAATCACTGCAAGGGACACTTTTTATTATCAGCTGTGTAGAAGAATGCCTACACCTGCCTCATGTAGAACTACTCAAAATACCCTATTAAAAATGATACAAACCTAAAATAACTTTTACTAATTCTGGTTTTTCATAGTTTAAGTTCATAGAGTATAGACTGGGTGGTTGACTTGATCCTCACCATAGCCGGTCTATCAGCCAAAATCAGCCTAAGTTTTGCTGAACACCATGCCTGTTCATTTTGGCTGTACTCTTCCACACAGATTTATCTTCTCCATCAATCTTGGCAGTGCCAATGCCATGGGAAGTTACTGTATTTTAACAGTACAGCCCACCATGGTGCTCCATGCCTTGATCTTCATGTGAGCTGAGAGTAGTTCAGTATAGACTTACTGAAGAATAAGGAATTGTACATATAAGGAAGTATTAAATACTTTGGACAAAACTTAACAAATTTAATCTTTTCCCTTTGTTAATATAAGTACCTGGAAAAACATGGACCTTATCTAAAATAATGTACATAGATACATGCATCCATACATGTCTATAAATCTTCTGGGTGTGCATGTACACCTTTCAGAGGAGAGACTTCGAAAACGCACACCTTTACTTCCCAGGATTACAGCATTTCATGATTAGTAGTTCAACTCCTCCCACTGCATTTGACGTGGCTTGCCTCCTCCACCTTGCTCTGACTCGCCCAGCTAGCCCTGGAGGCAAGACCAGCGCCGAGAGCAGCCCACTTCCAGGATCCCAGGGAACCCAGAATGTGGGTAGGGCTCTGAAACCTTACGGCTGTGCACAAGTCCGGAGAGGAGCAAAGGATTGAAAGAGAGTCCTTTCGAGGTTCCAGGGAAGGTTTACTGGGGAAACGGGGTGGAGGACAACTGGGATCGAAGGGAAGGGAACCACAAAAGGCAAGGAACACAGGCGTGCAGCAACTTAAATAGGGGACCTCCCACAAGGGAGTGTACAATACAGCAACCAATCGCAACAATTTAGGGGTGTAACCTAAGGCGGGACTAATTATACATACAACCAATAGGGGGAAACATAGGCAGGTAAACATATGTAACATCAAATCATATACTAAGAAGGGGATGACTGATACAGAAAATCCTAGAAGGATAGGAAGGGCTAGGAGGGATTGGCATAGGCTTGGGAGGGGATTAGGGAGGAGGACAGGGAACAATCTGGAAAGTGGGTTGGGACTAGGGTTGACTGATTAGGGAAAGGCGGGAATTAGGGCAACTGAACTATAACAAAGGGAGGGGTACAAACAATAGAACAAACCATTAAACAAAGGAAAACAGCAGTAAGATAATGCGATGCAACATGCATTATTGCCAGCATGACAATTATTTTTTGATTCCTTTCTTCCTGTACAGTGTTAAATATCAAATGTGATGCTTTTGACAAATTTATAAAAAGTATTGATTTGTAAATTAATGTACACAGGTTTTTCTGTGGAGTTCAGCATGGTCAAGTCTGAATGCTCTTCAGAAGTTGCTAGGTGACACTGTCATACCTCAGTTGGACAAATGAGAGCTCGCAGTGTTGATGCAGTGTATTCAAACAAACATCCTGCTTTCATTTTGACAGAGGCTTTTTCCTTCCTGCAAATAATCATTGTATATTTTCCATGAACTGCAAGCAAGTTTAGATTATATTTTTGCCAGTTGTGATTTAGTTCATGAAGCCAATGCAAGTCTTCTCATGTTGCTTTCATGGAAATCAGAGTAAATGAATATATTTGCCTGAGCAGCAACAGAGTGATCCAGAGTATTTAAGAAGTTTCACAGCTTTGAACCTGAACTGCATTTATTCTTTTGCTGTCTGCACTGAAATGCAGAACAGCTGAGCTGAAGTGCATCTTTGCAACCTCCTCCACAGTCAGAGCACTTGCAAAGCCACATGAACCCAGACTGTGTAATACCAACATATGTATGTGCATTATATGCTTGTGCACTCAGGACAGCCGAGTCAATGATGAAAATATGTATCCTTAACCAGAACAAGCATAGCTTTTTCTGGCTCCTTCCCAGTATCTGGAACCATAATAGGTAATATGAGAACTTTATGATAGTGAAAAGGAGGAAAAGAGCAAAAGTCCTTTTAATTTTTCTCTTTATTTTCCTTTTTTCCTTTTCCTTAAAACAAATATTTCCTGATTTCTTTCTTCCCTGTTTTGAAATAGTGATCATGCTGCACTGTCTCAGGTGTTCACAAGGTGATTTCTCTTACTTGGAGTTGGTGATAAATATGTTTCTAAAAATCTTCCTCCAGGCAGGTACCCATGGAGTCAGGAAATGTCTCTTAGTGGACTCCTCTGAAGCAAAATGGTGAGTTTGAAAAGAGAGTGTCAATGGGCTTGCAAGACTTTGGCCTGTCTCTTCCAGCATAATTTCTGTGATCCAAACTGGCATTGATTTAAAATGTGTTCCTGTTCAGGGCAAATAATAGCTTAAAGCAGCTAATTAAAGTAGTTAATTAGCTCAGCTCTGTTTTGTTCTTGTTTTTCATGTCTATAAATCTCCTTGAGAAATGAGAAGCAGAAGGAAAACATCTAAGAAGAAGAAGCAAGAAGGCAAAGGAAAAGAAGTGGATGGGACTGCAAATGGAAACTCATTTCATAAAGCTTTCCATAAATCTCTTATCCACTGTGCAAGGAACAGTGACTTAGAAAGAGAAACCTGTCAGCATCTGGAGCAAGACTTGGTAGACTCTTGTTTATGGCCATTTTATGTTCACCTCTGAAGTCTCTACCTCATCTTCCCTCCCTGCCCTAGGTCGGGCTTAGGAAGCCACACTCTCAGCACTCACTGGGAGGGTTGCAGCTAAAAGTGAGTCCAGAGAAAACACGCTGTGGGCTCAGCAGGCCTTTTCTCACATTTATTTGGGAATAACAAGCTGCCATGTCTAGCCATTATCTTTCGATCCATTCTTCGTATGTAAATATATGTATATATTATATACACACACATACATACATAAATTAAAGCATTCAGCTTCTGATCAAGAGAAAACTGTAACACTGTTGCCCACTTGACTGCCTGCTAAGGATTGCCTTTCTGGGAATCTTGGGATCATTCCCAACATAAGTGAGCAGGTAAAAATTTGTGTTTGCAGGTGCAGCAGGTCTGCAGGAAGCCATTGCTGCTGAAAAAAATGTAAAATAAAAAATGCCACTTGTATAGTACAAAAACCAATGGGGAATATTTCTTGTTATTTTACAATTCGAACTTTCAATTATTGGGTATTGCTTTTCATAGACATTCTCAGAAGAAAAAGATCTTTGGTACCTTGCATGACAGGGTTGAGATTCTCATCCTGAGTGCTCAGTACTTAATACCTGAAAAACAAGACTCTTGACAGTCTCCCTGGAAGAGAGTGTGCTGGATCACTATGCTAGTTTGAATGCCACCCCTTGCTTACCTGCCTGTTGCCGAGTGGAATTTCAGAATTACCTAAGATGAAAACTTTCATCTTCTATATTAAGACCATCTCAGTAATAATGAGGAGCTCATGTTCTGGTGTTAATTGGTCTCCAGATATTAACTCAGTGCTTATCACACTTACTTCTCCAGTCTTTCCCTTAATATTCAAATAAAGGGATTGAGGCATCATCTGGTATCTTATCACATAAGCTTTCTCATGTACCTTCACCTGTTAGCAGCCAGTCTAATTTGATTGTTTCCAAACCAGAGAGAACAGCCATCAGCCACCTCCCAGAATGGATTTAAAGGCTATAATCCAGAAATCTTCTCCGTTAACCAAAGCAGTTCTTATCACTCTTCAAAAGACTTATGAAGGCAATAAATGAGTCAATTTAGTCTAATGGACAGGTGCAATCTGAGTATTTAGGGTCTTGTTAATATTATCTGGAAAGACTTAAATAAATTTGAATGTCATGGCTGTCAGCTGCTAGAATGGCAGGACATGAAGCAGTGCTGATGAATGTTTGTACTTGCACAAGAGGCTAATTCCAGTTTATTGTCCAAGGTGTTAGGTATTGACATTAGTACTGTTTAAAATTTCCACTTTGTGAATTTCTTCAGATTTCCCTCTGAAATTTAGTTCTCAGAAAGTTAAAGACGTTAGTAGGGATTTCTCCTGATAAATCTGATTTGTTTGGCACAAATACATTTGGCACAAATATTTTCGGCCCAGCATCCCCCACTTCTGGCAGCATTCCAGCCACTCAACTTAAAGCCCTCTTATTCTCATATCACTTTTCAGTAGAGGAAAGGATTATTATTTTCTCTCACAGACTAGGAGGGCAACCATGGAGAGATGGCTCCCAGTTCCTGGCAGGTATTTTCCTCTGTCAGAATCCCTGAGTGGCACCTGTGAGTGCTGAAACCCAAAGCAGCTCATTTATTTACCTATGGGAGAGCTCCCCAGGGCCAGACCTTGCTAGGGGATGTGAGCCTGCAAGGCAGCCTTACTTGGTGGGTTTCAGGTATTTATGCATTTTGGTTTTGTTTGAGTGCTGTTGCAGAGGGAAAAACTATTAAAGCATTTGTTGCACAGATAGCTCTGGAAAAAGACATTTGCTAAGGCATATTTTGTTTCTGTTTTAGCAGCACAATTATCCATTTTGCTGCTAGCATCTGCATCTTTCTGACCTGGGACCTCTGTGCTGAGGGAAGACCATCCTTAGGGGACCGGCTAAAGAAAGCCCGGGGAGCAAGCAAGCAACATCTNTAATTAAAAATTGCCCTTGAGTCAGCTCCAAGTCAGGTAGCAAGACAAAAGGCCCTGGAGAAGGATGAATTTTCACTAAATAGCAAGACCTATAAGACCTTACTGCTGGTAACAGAGGGTTTCAATACATAGCTTAAGTCTTACTGAAACACGATTAAAACTACTTATGTGCAGTTTCTTTATCATAAATTCAGTAAAATTATTTATTTTCCTCTTCCCAAAAGTCTGATTATTTAGCACAGTTGAGCCATTAGTGGCTTAACAAAGAAAGAACTATACACAAACTAATAACAATGTTTTTACAACAAATTATCTGCTTGCCTTTTATGAGCTGAAAAAATCTTTACGATTGTGACAGAGTATTGATTAGAGGAAGATAAAGACTATTAAGAAGACAATATACTTGTTGAAGGTGAGCATTTAGGGGATTCTGGATAATTTCCTATTTCTTGTTAATCTTTAGGAAGATTGTTATTTATCACTGAACAGCAAGTAGATCTGAATAAATTGCAAAACAGAAGTCTGTCCACAAAATGACTATGGATATCTACTGTTTATCAAACAAAACTAGTTTTCACTTTAACCTATTTTTTGCTTTTCCTTAGGTAATTGTAACTTTCCAGTATGAGAATAAAACATTATTATAGGTAACAAATAGAACATATTTAACATATACTTTCAATGAAACAGTTTTCAAATTTGATGTTTGTGGTTGTTATCATGAAGGTTAATGATAGAAATAATAGCACTCAATAGGTGCTGAAACTCCTACAATCAAAGAGCAACAAAATGAACATGAATCTCTAATGTACTGACATTTATGTGCATCAATTATTCTAATATTTGACTAACTCTGCAAATTCCATTTTCCTTCAAGATTTCTGCATTTTTATACCCAAAGCACTGCATGGAAAGATGATGTTTTGAAAACAGACTGGTGTCATATTAATTCTACATTGTGATAAAACTTATGCCATAAGCCCCTTAACTGCTATGAAACAAATATCTTTATTTCAGATGATTAAAGAAAAAACCCTGTCATTTTCTATATATTGGGGTGACATAGAAATCCCAAAAATCTGGACTGTAGTTACAGTGATGAAAACCAGTGTAATCAGAAAAAAAGGTGAAGATATCACATAAAAAATTTTCCTGATTCTCAGGACATGCAGGCCCTGTCTCTGTGCCATTGAAAGACTAGAGGCTTTGCCACTGATCCCACAGGGCACAAGGTTTTCTATCTAGCACACCACCAACCCCTTCTTTCACTACTGTCTCCTCTAATCTGCCTTCAAGGCAGGCACATGCTAATGAAATTGCTCTAATAAATCAGTAATTACTGATCCAAATATAAAAATGTATCTTCCCTCAGCAGAAACAAAAGATGATTAATCCTCCAATAAAAATATTTTCAAATATTGTGACTAAAAATCCAGTCTCAGAAACACATAACAAATGTAAACCAGAGAGAGGCCTTAAAATGGGCTATAGCTGATTTTCCTGTACAGCTTTTCCTGAAGTTTCTCAGGTTGCTAAGATACTACCAGTATTATCTTCCACTATGTCTTTGGCATTTGAAATTTTATATTTTTAACCCCTGTACAAGTCTCCTCCATGCCTTTACCTGCACCTTTTCTTTTGGAATGAGCAGGTGGGGAGTGTAGGTGAGATTCTCCACACATATAAAACCCCAGACCTTCAGTTACTCCAGTGGAACACTCCTACCTTCCAACCACTTACATTCTGGCCTGGTAAATACAAGTACTTTATTCAGAAATCAACAGTTTTTAGGCTGTGTCCTACCAGATAACGTAGACTCTTCTATAAATGCAGAAAATTTCACTGCCTAGAGGAGCCAGAAAATCAGAGACGTCTGATTTTCAAAGTTTATTTGCAAATTATATGCTTAAATACCTGATTTCCTCAATCAAAGTAACATTTATGTCTAAATGGTTTGCATTTTAGTGCTCTACCATCAGCCTTGAAACATCAGAAAGCCTCCAGGCTGAGAAAGTTATTTTCAGCATTTTATAAATGATTTTCAGAACTGAAGATGGAGTGATTGGAATGAAACTCATTCCTTAAAGTTCATCACTCTCACCAAGCACGATTAAACACTATATAATTTAACATTATTTGCTGATAGAAAATCAAAGCATTTGCCCCCAGCATGCTGACATTTACAGCAGTGGGGAACATTTGCATGTTTTATGCTTACAATAACAGATTAGGTATTAAATAGATTCCTTTGATGCTTTGAA
>VZTT01076587.1:9121-26942 GCA_013400855.1 Buphagus erythrorhynchus
CAAGAATGGCAGAATACATTAATAATTCTGATATCAAGTCTCATTCAAGAAAGCCAATGCCAATTTTCACGGTCTTGACAAACACCCCCTGCGTTTTAAGTGTTTAATCACAACTGGAAATAATGCTAGCCTTCCATTTTTCCTTATTTTAAGGAAGGTGTTTCTTAAAAATTATTTTTAATAAAGAGGATAAAGAAAATAAATATAAGCATATTTCTTGAGATGAATTAAAGGTAAGGAAAAAAAAACTGATGACATTGCACAAATGACCATGAGAGAATAAACATACTTAAAAACAGAAGACTGCTGTGCCATATATTAAAGAAATCAGACTACAGAAAAAACAGATAAATTATCTCAACAAAATATAACCCTGCATAAGACATTAAAAAAAATTACATGCTTGTGAAAGGATCCGAGTAGACAATTAACTCATCAAAATTCATAATTTACAGCCACATAAACTAAAAACTGCACTAACCTTCTCCTCTCTTTCCAAAGTCAACTAAGACTGGGTTTGTAGTTTTAAACAAACATTGCATATGAACAATTTTTGCTCAAATTAACATCTGTACAATATTGGAAAGATGTCAAAATTTTACCTCCCCAACTTCCTTTTGAAAAGTCAGCGTCATCTGTGTCCTGCCGTAAATAAAAGGTCCATCCCTTTTTGAAACATTCTCAAGCCATTTGATGATTAGAGGAGTTGAAACACTGAAGGGCAAATTCCCAATGATATGTATATCTGGTGGTTCTGTTGGCATTTGACAGAAGAAAAATAGCTGTGAAAAAGTTTTGGGTAAGATTTTGCCCAACACAAGAAAAACACATGCCTATCCACCTAGACTAAAATATGGAAACCATTTTTTATCATGCCACATCAAAATATTGCCTGTCCATTTATACTCATCTTACACTGAAAAAACTGTTTTACTCTCCTTAGTATTTACTTGGAAAAAAAAAGTGGTTAGTGGTTCTCATTTACATTTCAACAAATCAGTAGCTTTCAGATGATTTTCAGCTGATGACTAAATTCCAGGTGAGCTATTCTAGAATGGCAAAACCACAAGAGTGTTCCTGTGATTTCAAACTATGACTATCAGGTACAGAGTAAATAGCCATACTCATACTTCTGTCCAACACATCCTCCCAGAGGCATTTTACTGAGTCCTAACAACCCTCAAAGCAACCACCTAACTCACACTGGACAGAACTCTCCTTCTGTATAGAGCCCTCTGAAATCAAAAGGTGTTCAAGTACAAGACTTAGCCATAAGAAACGATACCTGTTTTTCAGTTATGGATCATACCAGTATCTGTGTGTGTCATACAACACAACACAAGGATTTCAGTAGCAGGGATCCTTATGTCTAAGCAGGAGTGCAACAGAAGTGGGCAAAATCCAAAAGCCAGTGTGCTGTTTCTTAGATATGACAATATCTAATGTTTCTTAGATATGACAATATTTAATAACATGAATAAGAGATGACAATATAAAATTCGACCTGCTTTTCTGGCACACTTCACTTATTATGCACTTTCTAGGCTGTAATATTTCTAGTCTATCTGTGGTATTATACATTTATCAGAGATGGTGGTTTTTGAAATCCACCAGTTTTTCAAATTTTCATATGGCAATAACATGGAAGAAATGTATCTTGCCTCTAACTGGTCAGCACAAAACCTAACAATGATTCTATCTTCCAGAAAGGTAAATTTTTAGAACTGCACTACACTGTCACACATACATTTTATCATAGTTTATTCTGTAAAGCACTTACCTTTTGCAATGAGGCAAATACAACATACAATTTTCCTAGGTGAACATAATATGCCATGGTCTTTTATGTCCTCAGTCAGAAAGCACTTCACTGCTCTTTAGGCATTGCAAAGAGTGACTTTACCTTATATTAATACATTTGGAAAAGGGGACTGGGAAATCATCTCTGATTTATCTAATAATATTACACATTTTGAAAGGGAAGTGAAATAGTGCCCTATTGCAACTTCAGGTTTAAAAAAAAAAAAAAGGCAGAAAAACCAAAATCCTGAATAGATTCTACTTTTCCCAAAGATATCCAGCTGAAACCAAAGCAATGAGGAACCTAAAGTTTTGAAGGTAAGTTTTCCAAAAGTTTCAAAGCAAGTTACAGAAATTTCTTCAGTGGAACAACAGCAGTGGTGATTTCTGACTTCTTCAAAAAGAGGAAGGAGCCAGGAAGTACATCATTTGATCCTCTCTTATGCTTTCCAGAAATCATTCTTGTTCAGTCAAGACATTCTAAGGTTAATAACTGCGAAGCTCCTCATTTTAAACTAAGGTTAATGTCACACAAATTCCACTGTTTTGTATTAGAAAAGGAAAAGAGTTCTCTGTTTTCTTTAGGGAAAAAAAACCAAACACTTGTCTCTTTATCTTCAACATGTACCAGAAGAGAGTAACACCTGCACTGAGTGAACGTCAATGTTAACACTAACCCAGAAGCCCTAAAAAAAGAAATAAACCAAATCCAAATACTAACCATCCTCCCAGTTCTTTTTTAAGTGCTTTGGAAAAGCCTTCTCCATCCTATAGGTCAGGATATCTCCATGAACAATGCGCACTTTTCCTGGAGCTGCTTCAGATAGCATCTGTTTGTAAACAAGCAAGTGGAATCCACAGTGAGTGTTAACCAAACTGATTTCCAGTTTCAGCCACTGCAGGAATATATATGTCTGTGTGTATATATATATATACACATATATATATATAGCCATTGCTATATATTTATCTTCAATATACAACAAAACACAGTAGCAGTTAAAACTGAGAACACTATTAGCAAGTATTTACTTATTTACTTTCAAAAAGCAAACACTAGAAATAGATTAATGTGTGATTCTGTAAACACTTAACTATTCACAGATGTAGAATTTTAATAGAGAATTCAAACTTGAAAAGATTGCTAAGAGTCTCTTCAACCACAACAATTAACAAGTCCCAGGCCACTAGCAGGACTGCACCTGATTTAAGTAATAATGCAAGCAGGAGGTTTTGAAAGGTTTTTAGATCAATTATCTATGAAAATAAGGGCTCATGTTGTTTATTCTGTTTCCCCCAACAGCTTTAGGGCCTATCATCCAATTTCAGCCATATGTGATACAGGGCTGCAGAAATACTAATTTTTCCTTTTACAGGAAAAATGTGGAAGAGATTCTCTTAATATTCCCTGTAGTAGTCTACACTTGTACCATTAAAAAACAAAGAATCCACTCAAAAGATGGAATGAGTACCTAGCAGGAGGTATAATTTCTCAGTAATTCCTATCTTTCTAGACATTACAAACTCATCTCCGTTGTCAGCTTCTGCAGCCCACTTGCACAACTTATCTAGTATTTAATAAAGGCTGAAAAATAAAGTGCAAACTCAGCACTGGCTGTAGTTCGACAACCAATTCTTTCATTTCTGGTGTCAGTTCCCATAATCAAAATCAGTTAAGCTTCTTTAATGTAGGATTAATCTTTTCTCTTACACTATGAGACTATGCACAAACAGCAGAATTCAAAAGCAGTGGCAACTGTTTTGAAGATGACATTTGAGGATATTTATTGATCCTATAAGAGAATAAAGAGAAATGGCTTAAAGAACAGTTTTGCTTTTGCATAGAAATCCAAATCCATGAACAGTTAAGTGCCATTGGCCTAACTGCCAAAATAAACTGCTCATCACCAGTCCATTTTCAATCTGAATGATGTTTACATGCTCAGGGGGACAAACAGCTTTCATTATTCTCTGAGCCAAAGGAAAATACTGCTTTCTTCTACTGCTCACAAAACATGTCATGAAATCCTTTTGAGTAAAAGTTTGGCGTTTTTAATTTTCAAAAAAACTAAGTTTTATGTAGAACAATAAAACTTAACAAAAAACTAAGTGTTCCTACATGTTTCAAGTGCAATTTTTTCCAAAAACTCCAAATCACTCAATGGACTTTCCAGCATTACACTATCAGTTATATGATATACCAATTCACTAATCTACCATGGTTTGTCAAATCTTTCTTTGAACCTGTTATAAATGCTCTAACATGGTGAAAGATAATATAAGATTAATAAAGTTAGAAAATAGTGTCATTTGGTAATAAAAGTTTTTTTATCAAGATGAGTTTAGGGGGTGCTGAGTAACGCACTTTACATAACTGAGGATTGCATTTAATTTGTGACTAGAAAATCATTGTCTTATATTTCTTATTTGAAATAAAGACTTGGTAACCCAGTGAAACTTCTTCCATTTGAAGGGAAAAATGGGTGCAGCTAACACAGCTCCAGGAGCTGCTGTGCGTGAAGGACACCAGTCAAGAGTGTTCCATTATACAGATACATCATACAGTTCCATCCATACAGATACTCTCATTCTTCACACACAACCAAAAGGGCACAAAGGAAGAATAAGGGGCATAGCTTAAAACATGAAATGGTGTTCCTGGAATAATTTTATATTCAATACATTCTCTTCTTATCAATCTTTCCAGCCTAAAAACTATTAGGGCATATGGCATAGGGAGGTTGGGATTCTTTAATACTAGGACAGAACTGACAGACTCTCAGCTTGTGTAAACTTTAACTCTGTACACATATGTTCTTCACTGTATTTCAGTTCTGCAGTAAAGAAAATCCCCACTTTAGTTTTGTGAAAGACCACAGCCAGAAAAACAGTTAATGAAAAATGCTGTATGCTTTACATTAGTGATTTTAAAGGTATCCAAGAGACATTTTTAAGTAATAATCCCCAATTGTTATTTTAATCTCTGACATTTTCCCTTATTCAAATCTCGACCCTTTTATGAGCATGAGTTTTGATAGTTTGCTTGGGAAACCAGAAAAATTATTACAACCCACATTATTAGAAAAGAAAGATTCACTGTTATGTATCTTCTTATTTGTAAGGAAAAAAAAAATACCAAATTGAACACCAATGGATGCAACTCATTTCTTGCTCACTCACATTTACTGTTATTGAGTTACACCACCTCTATGTTCAATAACCTCATTCAGACATTCACTTCTACTGTGAGGAGATTGGCAATTAAAAATAATGACTAACATTATGTCACTCGAATAGTAAAGACAATTACATACCAACAGCTCATTTTAGATGCCAAGATGTATACTTTTGTTCAGATAAATCTGTTGCAGCAGACACATTTTGGAAGATCAGAAAAAACATCCAAGTACCTAAAAAGCTCTCCTAACTGAAACAAGTGGCATTTAACCTCAAATTTTCTCTGGTCCCAAAGCAGTTCTCAAAATCTAAAACAAAAATGCTGATTGCCCCCACTCAAGTGAAAACATGAAAGTTTCACACTTCATAAGACAAAGATGGCATATTATATGTTATTAATGGCTAACCCACAAAGACATAACTACATGCATATTCAAGTTTCAGGATATAAGCAATTTCATTCATACCTTACAATATTTTATCATATAAAGACAGGAGCAGCTCTCAAGTGAACTACCTATTTATTTTCGCTGCTGATTTACTGAAAAAGACAGTGCAATTTAAGGAAAGCTCTTTGAATTGCTCTAATCTGAGACTGCAGAGACATAAGAAACTGGTCAAATTTTAAGAATTTTGGACTATGTTTTTCTTGTTCGATTTATACAGCCAAATTCCATAAACATCCAGCAACACAAGTAGATAGAATTTGAAAATGCCACAATTACTTGTGTACTAATACCAACTTTAAAAGAAGAAAAGCTTAAGAGTGTTTTTTTAAAAAATGCAAAATAGATACTTGCTTTATTCTTCTCTACCCGTATGTTAACCCACATTGACTGTATTAACTGGAGATACACCTTCCCAGTTTTAAAGAGCATTATTATTAGGATTAAAATGAAATATAAGACCATACATAAGGACATTACATTCAGCCTTCAAATTATGATTTTGCCATCATGATGAAATGCACCAGAAAGGTCTCAGCATGAAAAAAACCCGAAACCAAAAAGCCTTGGCAGCAATTCAGTTGCAGGATAAGGTCCTAAAAGGCCTACAAGAAAGCAGGAACAATGAATTGCAATATTGTCTACCTTCAAGCAAATATAGCTCTGGTTTCTGCCACAGAACTAAACCTATTTTCAGTGCTGGGATCTCAACAAGACACCTGGAATATCTCTAACTTCTCAGAATGTTCCTATTCAATGCTGTGGTTACATGTACACAAATTACTCTCCAGCTGGTACCTGCAATCCTGGAATAAATCGAGCATCTTTTTCAATTAAAAGGAGTTGTTCAACACCAGCACTGAGAATGGATCTGGTAATTCCTCCTGGCCCAGGGCCCACTTCGCAAACATGGGCATTTTTCAGCTCACCAGCCTGTTTCACTATCTTGTCTGCAAGACACAAAGAACATAGCCTTTATTTTCCAGGAGATCCAGCTCACCAAGATAACCTCATTGTTTACTGTAACACAAGCACGCTTATCTCAGAACAGACATAAACAGTGACACATCCCAGCTAAATCATCACATGCCTGCAAGACTGCACAGAATTCAGATTTGTTCCACACTACAAGATATACTGAGCTATTTTAAGTTTTATGTCTTTAGTATTTATTGTGCTCATTACAGAATCAAACAAGAGAGATTCACTCATCTGTGCACTAGCAGTACTACTGTGCTGCAAGCAAGCACTTGTGTTCGACATCCCGAAGTCTCACGACTTGTCTTTATAAAGGTATTTCATTACAGCACCTCTATTTCAAAGCAATTTAGGGAGTAAGAAAGTTACAGTAAAGCTCTATGAAGATTGTATTATGTACAGAGCAATTTTATGAGGGAGAAACTAGACTAAATGAAACCTGGAACACAGGCAACTGGTAGCTATAGAAAACAGGGCAGTTGGAAGGTGAGGAACAAATACCCATATGTTAAGTGAAACGTATTAGAAAGAAACATTAGAAAGTATTATAGACATTAAAGAAGACAGATCAAGGACTAGAAAATGTAGCTAATGAAACAAAGGGATCCTTGGGAAGCATGGAGAGAAGATACTGACAGAAATTATGCTGCTCACTCTGATCTCTTATGCATGCAATAAAAAATACCCAAAAAACCTGGCTACTTCTGAAGTTTTACAAAAGCCATGCAGACATTTTTATTCCAGGGTAAGAGTCCAGTTGTCAGGAAGTGGAACTGAGTTTCATGTTCTGAATTTTTATCAACTGTGTCTTCAAACAAAATCAAATCATTAGCTACATGAAGCTGTACTGCATTTGTTAATGCAAAATCCAGCCACCACTGTGCCAGTGAAGACACCCACCCCTGACTGACAGAACAGTGCCAGCTTTGTCACCCACTGCTGACACAAAGATGGAAAAAAACGAATTGTTCAGAACAATCCAACTGGTTCAAAAAAGCTACACTTATGATAAACTGAGACAAATGACTCTCCTATCTATAGCACGTAACAAATCCTAAACTGCAAAATGTGTTACATACTTTCTATCATACAGAATAATCTGAAAAAAAATGCTAATTTTAAAGTCAAACTTATAAACCAAAATACTACTCAAATGATACAAGTAGTACTTCGGTTTAGATGTTTGCATTTCAGTCAATAACCCATATTTTATATAGGAATATAGTTTCCATCTAAAAAATTGCACTCCAATTTATAAAGAAACCTATTTCTGAGGAGTAAGTAAAAGCAATTAACCCAACCTAAAACTACTTCTAAGACGTCTTTATCATAAAGGTTTACCATTGAGCTGCCATTTGTCTGACAAATGCTGTTATCCAAACATCATCTCCTTAGCTATACTTTGAGTTATATTCTGTCTGGATTCTGACAAAAACTGAGATACATCTTCTATTTAGAATAAAATATTTAACCTGTCAATCGCAAATCCAGTAGAAAGTTCTGAGAAAGCTGTTTCAGTGCTTTAAGGCGAAAGAGTTTAATAATTTCTCCAATAGTTGGCAGAGGAGGCAGACGGAAAGCTGCCACCTTTCCTGGAGCAGCCATGAGACATAACTCTCATTCCTTCCTCCTAGAGAGACACCGAAAAGATTACTCTATTACACACAATGAATTATAATTAACATTAAAAACGCTACTAAGCTTACAAACAAAAGCCTGATTTACAGATCATTGTAAGAGGACTAAATTCCAAACATCACTACTTTGATTTCTGGGTGCAGTGTTTATGCTGGGCACGAATTCGGGGTATTTGGGCAAGTCCCATTTTGCAGATCTGCCAACGCCTCAGGTAAAACAAAGCCCTCCCGCAATTACTCAATGTCAACCTTTCACTGCTTTATAGAGGAATCAGTAAGCAGAATGACCGCAGGCAGCGTGCAAAGGCAGAACGTGTTTAACTAGCGTGTCCCTGAGAAAGGCCGGAACAGCTCCGCCCGCTTCCCGCGCGTGTTCCCGGCGGCACCGCCCGACTGCGCAGGCGCGCACGCCGTCGGTGGGGCGGGGCAGCGCGTGCTGCCGCCGCACGCACCGAGCCGGGCCGGGCNGCGCTTTCTCTCTCGCAGCGGAAAGGGGCGCTCGGAGCGGTGCCCCGGCAGCGCCGAGGCTCCTCACGGGGCGCCGCGGACGCCAACCCGGAAGAGAAAGCGGCGGCGCGCTGCGCATGCGGCTGTCCGGGCGCCTTACCTGCGTGCGCGGGGGGCGGGGCCTGGCACACCGCCCGGCCTGCGCATGCGCGGTGGGAGCCGGGGCGGGGCTGGGCTCTGAGGGTGGGTGGGAAATTAGCGGTGAGGAAGGCATTTAATAATAGTGTTCGTATGAGTAATTACATTATGTAAGTGGATGTGCTTCCCTATATTTGAAGGTATATTTGTATCTAGGGATATATTCTGAAGGCGTTTTCTTGTTTTGTTCGTCCTGAGATACCCTGATGGCATCAAAAGCCTTTTTGGCAGAGTATTTCTGCAATATCTTCTGTCACAGTGGATTAAGGAAGTTCCCTTCTCAGTACTTTGGAACAAGTGTTTGATTTTAAGGCTCTTTTTCAATTCTGCCTGTAATGTTCCGTGTTATTATGACTGTAACTGAATGTTAAGAAGATATTTCCTGGAAGCTAGACTGTTAGTAAAAAGCCAGAGGTAATAAAGGATATCATTAGTGTGCTGGTTTTGCAGAAGATGCAAAGAAATAAGGGCATGAAAAGATTTGCAAAACATAATTTCTTACTCAGGACAAATAATGGGGGTAATTGTAAATAGTTTTCTACATTAGACATAGCTTCTACCACCAGTAGCCTACTCCAGTTAAATAATAACAGCAGATGCTGCAATGTATATTAATATTGTCCTGTGAGTAAGTAAATGGAAGAAGACTGGTACACAATATTTGCATCATTATCTCTTTACAGCTGTGGGTTCAGCTGTGTTTTGAGATCAATCTAGTTTATTACATTTGAAACCTATGTGTATGTATGTGTGTGTGAGGTAAATAATACATGTATGAAGACCTGGGAAAAGGTGGTGTCAGTAGGAGAGAGAATATAATAGAAGGAACCACATTTACAGAAAAGTGAAAATGGGTCTAATTAGTAATTAAAAATATAGGGAACTTTGCAACTGGTGTCAGTAAGAAAAGGACCTGGCCTAGGGTTTATTTGCATACAGTGGAACATTGGAATAAGCTCTCATGGTCCTAGTCTTATCTGAAAGACTGAAGTTTTGAGTCTGTGAGGTATAAAATATCATTTTTAATATATAGTATTTGAATTTAAAGTCATTATAAATTAAATATAAAATGTAAGCTCCACCTGTTGGTGAAAATGTGGGATTTCAAACGATACTTGCTATTAGCCCTGTGATAGTAGCTCAATTTCAAAAGGGCTTTGCAAGAAATTGATATAATGCTGATTTTTCTGCTTAAAATCTGAAGAAATTTGAAGGAATATGGGCTGCATCTCTGGAGGAGCAAGTATGAAAATGGCATGGGATCAATCAGCTTTATGACCATGAGGCATCCAGGCTGTTTTAGCTCTCATGCAAAAAAGTATGTCAATTTAAGTTTTTCTCTACATAAAAAATGTCACATCAGAACATTGTTTTAATAATGCATTTGTTACTTGATTGTCACCAAGGCTGAACTTTTTCATTTCACAATCTCAAATCTCCTCAGTCTTTGTATACAAGTATTGTTCTGACATAGTTAAAAGTACACACTTTTTCTTGATTAGATGCCCATACATAAAAGTTTCAAGGTTATTTCATGTGGTCCTAACTCTTGCTATAATAACAAACTATAGTAGATGTATAATTAAATAGTTGAATGAAATGCAGTAATCTTTGCTAATACTTTTATTTGTAGAAAAATTTTGGTAGAAAAATTGCTTGCTAAAATAACAATTCCGGTTTACAGCTGAAGTGTTTTCAGACCACGTTACTAACCATCATAACATTGGATCGGTCAGACTTCTGCAAGGAATTTTTTGTGTGCAATCATCCTATTTTATACACTGTGTTATTAGTATTGTTGCTGTTATGGTTTGTTTTCCATATTTAATTGCTGTTTTTCCAGTAAATTATTATCTCAAAACATAATCTCTGCCTTTTGTCCATTTCTTATTGGAGGAGGGTGGGGCCAATGGAAATGGCTGATTGGAGCTTAATTTCCACTTGGTTTTAAACCACAACAACTGGTCGTTTCTAGAAGGTGTCTCCAACTAAGTTTTGCATATTCTGCAAGAGAAAAATTGAGCCTTCCAAGCTTTTATCTATTCATTCTACTTATTCCAGCCCATTCATGCCTTTGCAAGTTAGGTAAGGCCTGCAGGAAGAGAACTTCCTTCTTATGGTCCTAACAAAGTTCACAAAAGAGATGTGAGAGAAGGAACCTGGAAGGAATTTTTCCATTCCTATGAATGCCTGACACCCACCCTGGGACTCTCCAGTCTCTTTGTTCTTTGATGTGCTGGAGTTGTCCCTGGAAGATATTCCTGATTACTTACCACAAAGGTACTCGTGTAACAACAAGGGATTATGAGCACCACAATCAAAGCAGTCCTTAAATATGCAGAAAGAGGATGGAATATGGAGAGCACTTGTATAATAAAGCAATAATAAAACTTTAATGACCTCTTAGACTTTGGGCAATTTTTATACTGGAGCCTGGCCCAAGAATCTACTAGAGAAGTTCTTAATCTATTTTCTTTCATTCCTCCAGGGTGAAGGCAGTTGAAAAAAATCAAAAACACAATAATGCAGAATTTTTGAGTGCTGGAGAAATGTTTTATTTTGAGAATGGCAGCAATCCACCATCTGCTTATTTCATCATTGGATTGTGTCTTAATCTTACATGCAGAACCTGCTCATTTTGAATCTCATGAAGCATTCAGCACATATTCCACAGCTCAGGTGGATGCCAGAGAAAGATAAAGTGAGCATCTGAAGAAGTTCAGGGTCAGGTTCTGAGATCAGTTTTGCAGTGACACCATCATGGGATTGTGAGTTAGAGTTCTTCTCTTGACTACAGCTTCAGTGAACCTGCATTGCCAGCATGGCAAGGGTTGAAACCAAAGCTGTGTCTGTAATGATGCAAAAGCACGTTCACCAGTGGGAAGTTAATTTTACAGACTTGCTGAGCTCATTCGTAGATACTAATTACTTACTGGTTCTATGTCTAGGTTTTTACAATTTAAAAATAACTCCCTCTAAAAGGAAGTAGAGTCTTACTGAGCTAAATATTTTGTTGCTTGGGAATATTGTTACTAGTTTTACATTATGGCATCATGTTGTGAAAAACAGGATCCACACTATACTCTTGAAATGTCACACTCCACTCAATTCTGAGACAGAAAAATTTATTTGACAGTTATTTTACATCAAATTAAGGTAAATAAGATGACAAGATGTAAATGCCCAGATTACATTGTAAAATGATAAGGAAATGTAACACCAAATGGGGTTAGAGACAGAAAATCTTGTATTTTCCACCCTGCTGAAGTATTTTCATACCACAAGGCCTCTATTCTTCAGCTTGCTGTCAAAGACACTGTTTCTTATTGTTTGTTAAAATAAAATGTTTATTTTTTCTGCTGCACTACCTCATAAGGATCCTAAATAGATGATAAGAGCCCATTGCACCAGGCACTGTACAAACAAACACAGTGACTGCCCTCTCTCAGGAAGACTTTTGTGACCAAATAAAATACTGAAGAAAACAAATTAGCAAATTGGAAGAAGTTTAGGGAATATAACATCAGAGAGATGTACATTTGTATAGTCAATTATTTTAGAAGCCATGAGCTGCAAAAAAGTACTAAACTATTATGAAACCTCTTCAGTATTAACTCGGTACAGGCTCTGTAATATGGTTTCTTCCTGTTTGATAGCAGAGGTGATACATTTTAGAGTCCCTGTTTTGAGCTATATATTTTGCTCTCTTTAGTATTTGCATTCAATGTGAAATAAATCTGAATATTACTTCAGCTATTTCTTCTGGTAGAGCCAAGTAATTCAGTTGTGGGGGAAATCTTCCACTTATGTCAGTTTACCACTGTGGATTTGTCAGGCCACATTTTGACCAGGAACAGTGTTTTTCTTGTTACCATTTCAATAAGGCTGTTTAGCAAAAACTAAACACTCAAAGAATAAAGATTTCACGTTAACAAAAAATCTGGCAGAAATTTCTGTCCAGACTGCTGAGTTCTTTCCTGACATAACTCAGGAAGTACAAAGATACATGGCTTTCTGTATCGTCATAGCAGATGGCTAAAAATCATTACATTTATTTTAAAGTATTAGAATTTCTTTTAATGCTCAATTCTTCGGATGTGCCTTTTTATTTGTGAGCCACTTAATCAGCTCAGGTCACATTGTAAAGCTCTAGCTGTAGCCATCCACACTAGAAAGTTTATTTTTACTTGACAATTTTGACTTGCACTTGATCATGCCTTTTTAGTTGCTAGGGCATTTATAAAAAATACCAGATAATGCAAATTTTGGGTTAAAATTTGAGGAATGCCAGGAATTATGAGAATCAAGACTACTCTCATTTACATTATCTTCTGGCTTCTGTAGAAATGGGGATTTTCACACTTGCAAATAGGACTTAAAAACAAAATCACAGACTCGGTACTGCCAGCATCTGCAATTTTCATCCATTTATCATGGGGAATTTTAAAGCATTGTGAAACATAGATATTTTAGTGAGCTTGGTCTTGTTCACCCAACACCCAAGTATCTGTGTTGGAGAATGTTCCCTTGAGGATAATAGTTGTTTGAATCCTAATTAGGCGTTGTGATGTTCCAGTTTTAAACATTAAGTATCCCCAAGTTAAAAATATGGAAAGTTCTGTCACTTGCAACAGCTCCCACAAAGATATTCATTGAAAATACAACATACCACATCAATTGGAACCCAGACTTTTGTACTCTGATCATAGAAAATAAATACAAAATTACCTAAACCTTTGAGAAGCACATAGGTAACTGTTCATCACCACACCACGCTGTCATCTGTGCCTCCTTTGCAATAGTTAATTTATGGTTTTGTAAAACCCACCCATGGACTAGGAGAGGCACAGAGCCTTGTATGGCCCCCTCGAGGGGAGATCACAAAACAGGCTATGTCCCTGGGTTTTCCTTTCCTGCTGCCATATGTGTTTTACAGGACAGTTTAAAAACATATGTTTACCTCATCTGGACCACTGAACAGTGTGTTGGAATTAGATGAGGTCCTTGAACTCCTCATCTTCCTTGTTTCTGTCAAGCAAGTCAGTTGCTGCCTGATCCCTCAGAAATAAGCAATACCCTTTTTAAGTGCCTCATAGCTGTGGTGCATTGTCTATTGTAAGAGCTTGACGGAGAGATGGAGATTTTAGACAGCTTTTAAAATGCTGTTTATTGCATAGATGAGGTTACAGCAGTTGGGGGTTGTGGGTGAACCTATAGCTGCTGGCTATAGGCAAGCCGTGTGTTTTGAAGCCTAATTCTATTCATGTTACAAAGCATTGTATTTCTTTTTCTGCTGTGCATTTTATTACATAACAACAAATTAACATTATACACAATACCTTTTACATTTACATATAACTTATCAGAACTGTTAAATTTACTATATTATGTTAGTGACTAGCTAATTATTTGAGTTAGTAGTTAAATGTTAAACTTTGGGACTTGTTTTGCAGTGGAAATTTCTTCTAGCTTTGATAAAAATATCTTTGTTTGCCTATGCTTTTTTGCTTGGTAGAAAACATGCCTTATTTGAAGAAGACTTATCCTTTTGTTTGAAACCCACTNTAAACCTTTTCTGTTGAATTTTCGTCCTTCCCAACAGTTTATGCTCCCAGAAAATGTGTCATGAAAAAAGATGATGGAAAGGAAACCTTTTAGACTCAGTTCTCAAATTTCTGTTTTTCAACTCCAGAAGTGGGATTTGGGTCTGAGAGCTTGAGCATGGAAGGATTTCTGTCTTCAGTATGTGGGAAGGGGATTTATAAAATGCAGAAGGCAGAAACTTCGGGACATGAATGTCAGGCCAAGCTCTGTGACCACTGGGTGCCACTCTTGTTCCACGACGAGTGAACTGCTATGTCTTTAACAAGGACCAAAAAGTTTACTGACTCGACTGAATGTCCATATGTTGAGTCAGGCTGCTGGAATAGAATGCCATATATTCTGCCTAGAAGAAATAAAAAGCAGAAGGTCAATGATAGACGCTTACAGTAAGCAAGAAAGGAAGATTCAGCAAGAAAAATCCAAGCAGTAAAACCTGGAAGTTCAGGTCTGCTGAATATACCACATATAAGGGTAGATTGTTAATCATGGTTGGGAGCTCCTAAGAAGGCAATGTCAGAATTTGTATTTTCCTAAGGAAAGGGTGAAAAAACTGATCTAAAAATCTGTTTTTAAAAGAAAACAATTAACAGATTTTATGTCAGCTTTTTCCATCTAATGCAGCTGGCAAAATAAAACGTAGTGCTTCTGTTTGAACCATAACCTTTTTCTATCATTAGGATGCTGTAACAGCCACAGCATTCTGATCAGGCATTTCTAAGGGGGCAGACAACCACCACTGCTGTAGCACTGAGTATGGGAGAGTTAAGCTGACTGCAATGTCCAGACTAAGAGAAGTGCTAAACAGAAATAAAAAATCATCAGCAAGACATTGCTCTCCTAATCCACAATGTGAGGTTTTTAATAAATATGTTTTTCTAAGGCTTTACCTGGCATAAATTGCTACAGTTCTGTTAATGTTGTGGTAACAGCACTGATTCCTAAAAGGTGGGAATTCTTGTTAATTCTTTCATGTCTTGTTAGTTTGATTTTATTTTAAACCAAAAATATTCTAACATCTTCGAAAATGTAACAGTGAACTGCTCACTTCCAGATACATTCTGCCATACTGTGATCTGAAAATGGAGGTAGATTGAGATGGATTTCTTTCTGGCTCTTCACTTGTGGAATTCTTGTTTGAAATTTATTTGGAGCCACAGCTCCTCTTGGACTGCTAGTGAGTGCATCTGTTTAGGCCTGTGTATTAAATAGATACTATTCAATGTGGTACTCAAAGCTTAGAATGGATTTTTTTTGTATTGTAGTTACACCCAAAGGCCCCCAGCAGAAATCTAGCACATCAGAAATTGTACTAGCACAGCAGAAGATGTGACCTGTGTCAGGGAAACCTTGCCATGTGAGTCCAAAAGAATAGGTGGAAGTGGATGCTGGCAGATTAAGAGAATAAGAAGGCACAGAGTTAGCACTGGTCAGCATGACAAGCTGTGGTCTCAGGAAGGCAGCTTTTTTCCTATAGAATCACAAAAGAAAGGTACAGTGACAGAACTCTGCTGATATTTACAGGGAGGGCAGAGGGGAAGGAACATCAAGGTGCTTCTTTGAAACATGGGCTGCTCTCATGAGCCATGGCCTCTCATAACAACTACGTTTCCAGGAAGCAGCCTCAGAAATATTTGTACAGAGGCAAGTGAATGTGAGGGTTCATGGCAGATATTGCAGTATAAAAGGTGAAGCAGTGGAAGATGTAAAGAGAGGAGGGATTAGGCCAAAGCAAGAGGTAGGGACATATGTGTTGAAGGATGGATATGATAAGTGGTGCAAGAAAGCATTTATGAAAGCCAGAGGGACCATTGTTTAATTTCACAAAATATGATGAGTTGAGAATTGGAAGAGAATTTTAGCTCTGTTAATGAAAAAGCAACTTAGAGATTTTGTGCAGACAGATCTGCAAAATAAAGGCTGGGGATGAGGCCCAATTAGACATCCAAGGTGATAATGATAATCTGATTATATGAGTAGATGGGAACACAGTGGCCAGAAAAAACTATTGCTTGGAAAGAACATTTTAAGGAGGTTTTTGTCCAGGCCATGCCATCCCAGGCCTCATTCTGGGTACAGAGTACACACTGGAAGCTTTNCCAGGCCTCATTATGGGCATAGAGTACACACTGGAAGCTTTAGCTCCTGCTCCCCATTCTGCTAAGAGTAAAGTGAATTGAGGTTAGAAAACACTTGCAAAAGACTCCATATATTAGATAGCAGAAAGAATTTGGAAAGAATTTGAAGGAAAGATGGAGTTTCCTAGGACTGAAGCTGTAAAATTAGGACCATATGAAAGCTTGGATTTGGGTGTGATTTAGAAAGACAGCTGAGTATTGGAGAAGATACAGCCAGGACTGAAGGTTTATTGCTCTAAGTACCTTAGAAACTTTGGTTCTGTGTCAAATAAAAGGCATTAAACAGGAATTAAAATCATCAGGAGCCCAGGAAATGGTTTCACCCAGGTAAGTAGCTCACTGACTTACAGCATTTGCAGAGGATATGACCTTCTAAGGCAGGAGTTGGCTCTTGGATCCACAGGAACAATGTGTCACTTGTGCCAAGGCTAATCTGGAGAGGGAAATAGGATGTTGGGAGACTTTGGGGTGAAGATAAGTGGCTTATATTTCATATGAGAGAAATGGAGACTTCTTTTGATTAAACCCACAGTAACTAGGCTGTGTAGGGCCTAAATACCTTTGTAGATATTATTAAAGCCTGCAGTCAATTATGTGACACTGCTGGAAAATAAGTCCTTAGAGACTTGCGGAGATCTTCGTGCAAGGACTCAGTTTGCAAGTTTTGGATATGTCTGAAAATCCATAATACCAAAATACCTCATCTTCAAGTTCCATCTAGCCATAGCAGCAGGATGTGGAACAGATACAGATGGTAAAGGGGCTAGAAATGCATGTAATGTATCTTTTATTTTTCAGGAATAATAGAGCTTGCCAATATCCATTCATTACTCCAGGCTATTTTTTTAATGACTATTCTCCACGTCTCTTGCATTTTGAGTCCAAACATCAGAGTGGGTCAAATTTAGCTACTTCATTTTTTAGTACCCTTCTAGTAATCAGTACAAAATGCAGATACTACAAGCTAAAACAATTGGTACTTTTCAAATATCTTAAATAAACTATATTCTGTGACCATTTCTTGGTTGTCTTTGATAACTTCCTCACAAAGTGTTTTCTTACTCTTAGCAGTGAATATATGAGTTATTTCATATAGTTAGAAAGGTACTCGGCTGACATGGTTATAAGCACATTTGACAATATCTTATCCTTAACCGGTCATTTCCTCTTTGAGAGGAGATACACAAGCTTTGTCTTTGAGATATGTAATAGGTTTTCTCTGAGGAGTCATGTAGGTCCTCTGCCAAGACCCATATTTGGATTGCTAAGGTTAGTTTGGACAGCACAACCTTGAATTTAACACGTCTTCCTTGTTTTCCAAAATTGCAGTAGATTACCATGGCCCCATTTCCCCACTAAACAAATGACATTTCCAGCTTCTACAATGACCTTGATATCT
>VZTT01076588.1:0-12460 GCA_013400855.1 Buphagus erythrorhynchus
CATGAGGCTTGATTCTGCCCAAAAAAGTGTATGCTGGCTTTCAAAAGGTACCAGGTCAGACCACGTCAATGCAATATGCTGTCATCTATTGAATAAAAGACACACTTAAAAGTATGTAACTGTTTCTAGGAAATTTATTTAATATAGACGATGTCTTGTTTGCCCAAAGAACAAAATAGTGTCATTAAGCATACCAGCTGTTGGTACAAACGTAACTTCATTACTTGTGGAAGCGGCTGTGTTTATTGTTACAACAGTTATAAAACTAGATGCTTTGCATTATTGTTACTGTAAAAATTTACATTTCTCAGAGTTAGAAAAGCATTCTTCCAGAGGTCAAGGAATGTGGACAACAGCAACAAAAACATACTGTATAAAATTAGATGGCAAACCTCTGGGATTAATGCCACCAAACCCCAATAAATTCTGTCACGAAATAGCAACATCACTTTTAAAGTAGACAGGATAACCATTGGTGGGGGTTGTTCTCCTAAGACAACCTTCAGTAGTAGCAAAATGAAAACTTTATAGAAATCTTCCATTTGGTTTCACTGCATGGGATTCATCTGGGGAAACAATACAGATGATTATTTCTGTTTAATAAGACCCAAAATGTCCTAATAAAATGATGCATGATCCAATTTGAAGCAATGATCTTAAACAATGAATACATCACAGACTTGTTCTAATTGAAGTTTCACCCATATGATCTTTAGAGCTATCTTAGATGTAGTTTGGAGATTTACATAAGTATAGTCATTACTGTTAATCAATGATACAATCCAAAGTCATTTAATCTAGAAATATTATTGAGGCAGATTCATTCTAATGAAATGTCAAAAGCGTTTAGAGTTTTACATAAACATGAGAGTGGAAGCTGATCCTTTCTTCCTCTAGCTTCATTCCAGCAGAACTCCAAAGACATTCTAATTTTGACTTCCATGTAAATCAAAAAAGTATAAAGGTATTGACTTTCTAGTATTCTCAGTCACTTAAATCTGACTGTCTTTTCTTTCACCCATTCCTTAGGGAGTGAGGGGTAAAACAGATAGAGTTTATTTTTCACCTGAATTTGAATCTCATTGTACTAAAGAGGGCCAGTAGATATACAGCAGCTGGGATCCTCTGTGAAAAAATAGTGGGCCAGATACTGCTACACTCCGTGGGGAAAAGGAAGACTCCTGAATCCATGATATATTTTCAAGGTAGTGTTTCAGGAATACGGTAAAAACTAGTTTATCTCAGCACAGTTGTCAGCGAAATCCATTGTCTCTTGCAGCTATTGATCAAGACATTCAAGTGTTTTTGAAGGCAGTGGCTGCAATGAATACCATGAGCAGGGAAAGTGAGTGGCTAGGCTTATGCTTTGATCCCTTCCAGCTGTGCTTCAAGTCTTTCACCAGAGCAATGGCAAATGTTTCTAAAGATACATTCAAGTAATGTA
The DNA here is from genome assembly GCA_013400855.1 of Buphagus erythrorhynchus. NCBI lineage: Eukaryota > Metazoa > Chordata > Aves > Passeriformes > Sturnidae > Buphagus > Buphagus erythrorhynchus. Next base: position 1,445 of record VZTT01076588.1, read on the forward strand.
TGACAACAGGTCTGTGATAAGCATTAGACATAGCTATTCAACTTCTCACACTCATGCTACGTGGTAAGAAACTGTGAGAAAAAGAGAATGTGTCCTAGTCATGACACAAATCTGAATGACCTGAATCGTTTTTGAGAGCCTGGCTTAGAAAAATATAGTGCTATATAATGGGTTTGGTGTTCGAATATAATGGATTTTGGTGGTTTTTCTTGTTGTTGTTTGTTTTGTGGGGGTTTTTTGTTAGTTTTGGTTTTTTGCTTTTTTGTGGGTTTTTTTGTTTGTTTTGTTTTTTGTTTTTTTGTTTTTTAAGAGAAATAGTTGAGTGAATAAATCCTGTAATAATGACAAAAAAGCCCAAAACTCATGCCCTAATAAGGGGGCACTCTTCCCACTCTAGGGACAGGTCAGCTTAGCTTCAACTTGTGTCCTCGCCCTTGCACTTCCAGCCTATGAACACCATCCTAGTAGCAGTGGGACAGCCTCACTTGTGCCCTTGCAGTATGCTAACCTATTCTGTGAGTCTCGAGGAAGAGGTAGGTCAGAAACACAGGATGCACTGAGCTTGTTGGAGCTTGGTTTGCTCTGTTTTGCACCATATGGAGAGACCTCAAGGGAAAATGCCATTGAGTGACCCTGCAGGGACATGGATCCCTCCACCAAGGATGCTTGGCAGGCTCTGTAACTCTCTCCAGTAAGCATCAGAAGGCATTGTCATTTTCTCTTCTTCACACAGCTCCCTTGATCAGCACTCCTCTGGAAACAGTGGATGCCCTGGTAGAAGATGTTGCCAAGTTTGTCTGTGTAGTGGAGTCATATCCTGAGCCAGAGATTACATGGACACGCAACAGCATTCCCATCAGGTAGGGAGCAGACTCAGCCCTCACCAGCACCTTCTGCCAAAATTGGCAGTGCTTTCTTTCATGATACAGGAGATATCTGGATATATAAAAATGAGTCTGTTGCAGGAGAGAGAACGAGTGACTCTAGTTTTATCGGATTCTGTATTTCTGAGGGAGTGGTAAGAGCCCTTGGGGGTTGCTCTTGCACCTTCATACACTTCATCTTGCAGAGAGTTGGTTTCTGCTGCAAGCTATGCAAAGCGTTTTCTCTCCAGCTTCAGACAATTCAATCTGCTCTCTTCCTCAGTTTATGCATTTATGAAGGAGGAAGATGCCCTAAAATATTTAAAAGGAGCTTGTTGTCTGTCTCAATGTACTTGGAAACTTTGCATGGAAGGGGTTGTGCTGTGCCATTCTTGTTTGCTTCTAGGTCTGCATCTCAAAATTGCCTTCTCATTGTTATGCACTGACAGACATTAACCACCAGGCATCAAGATGTCAACAAAGAAGGCAGCCTTCTGGAAGTGTGGAAATGTGTTATGGAAGTTGCTACCATTGCTTTTGCTCTTTTGCTGTAAATAGATTTCTATAAAGTAAACTGTACTTGATCTTCTAGCTCTGAAATCACATTACAACTGCTACATGGCTTTGCATCAGTTTCTCATTCTAAATGGCTGTAAGTGACTTCCTCTGTGAGGGAAAATGCAGCACAACCTTTGTGTAACATAGTCAATACCTGTCCTCCTCAGGAGATGTCCTTGTTGGGCAGATGGCCACCTGAAGCATGGTTCTTGCTATTGTAGTTTAAACATCCAAAAAGCCTTGGCACCACTGGCATAGGAGGCTCCAAATAAGTCAGCAGCAGAAGGAGGTCTCACTGCTCGGAAAACTGCTTTGGAGTAGGACAAAGCAGAAAGTTACAAATATGAATATAGGCTTTCAGAATTTTTTTTTTTGATTGTCTGGAATCTCAGCAAAATTTGTCCCTAATCTTCTGACCTGGCTTTGCTCTAGCATGGAGGTCTGAACTTCCATGGATGTTATTTCCAAATCAGGTTACCTTTCTCTCAATTCCTTCCCCATCAGTGACACCAGGACTGAAAATCAAAGCAAGGAGAGAAAGCCATCTATGAAGGACTGTGTCTTTCTCTCCTTGTGTCTTTAAAATGATCATTCTCCATGTGTTCTAAGACAATTTGAAATCCAGATTATTTATCATCTCAATCCCTCCTTTCAGAAGCCCAACACATCTTTCTTAAAGCCATTCCACTCTCTCTCTGAGACACAGTGCGTTTACCAAAATGAAAGATAAATATTAAAACACCTCTTCTGGTAAGGCCACAGAGTTCATGTGCTTCATTCCTTTTCTGGGACTTCTGAAGCAGCATTAATAACAGCAAGTGTTTCACAAGGCATTAATATTCATTACTGCTGGATACAAAAGCTCAGACCAAAGACAGTGGAAAAGGTAAGCTGAATATGTTTGTTACTTTCTAAAAACTCGGATGAAAGTATTGCACAATGGAAAAGCATCAGATCAGAACACTCTTGTTCCTGAAAAAAACCCCCAAAATATTTCTGTGCCTCTGTGTGTGTGTGTATCAAACTTCAAAGGGCCTAGTTATTGAAAGCAATTAATATCAGCTATTTCATTTCCAAAATTATCTTCTCTTGCCAAGGTCTCAGCATCCTGGACAGACAGAAAGATTAACCTTCAAAACAAAACATTATGTAAACTTTCAACTTCAATGGGAATAGAGACAGGGCAGAGAATACAGTCAGCTCTAGTCTTCTGGATGTGCCTTTACTTTTGACATCAAAACTTTTGCAAGTAAACCAGAAGATGCCCTGTGCTGAGTGAAATGGTTACCTGTGCCATATTCCAGAACAGGGCTGCCCACAATGAACCTTCCTTATGACAAGAAGGGGACAGAGTCAGCATGTCTTTTACACACAGATGATTTCATGGAACTCTTTCTTCCCACCCTGGAAAGGAGGAGGGAGATGTAATACTGAATGGCAAAATGCTGTTGAAAGGAAATACATGCTTGAAACATCATAAATAGTGCATTCAGATTAGTCAATGACTACTGTACGATTTTTAACAGTAAAAGACAAAACCTAGCATATGTAGTGGTCAGATATTTGTGATTGCTTGGGACAAAATCCTCAGGTCAGAACCCCTTTGCCACTGTTCGTCAGAATCAAAGTCCAATTGCATGGAAGCGCTTCCTAAAAGCATCAACAAATGTGTGAAAATAAAACACAAAGAAATTTACTATTTGCAGTGTCTATCTATACTATTTATTTATATTTATTATAGTTTTGCAGTTTTGCAATGAAAATCAATAGCTCAGCCCTCTGATTTCTCACCATCTTTCTTTCTGCTTTCCTTGGCTCTCACACTTGGATACACACATCCCCTCTTCTCACATACCACACTTCTCTGGTCATGCTCACATAAGAAACTGGTCATTGCTCCACATACTTTCTTAAACATCCTGTATTTTTGTTGCTTCAGCTTCAGGGCTTTCTTTAATTCTCTGAAATATCCAGGTTAAAGCCTGCTGTCATTAAACTACAGCTATCCTTGAATCCTCTAACTTTCAGATGGCTTCAGCACGTTTCTTTGCTTGCTTGTTGGTTTGGTTTTTTTTCTAAACAAATAGACAAAACCACTATGGATGCAGACACAAAAGTTCATGATTTTTTTTTGTGTCTTTTTTCACAACTGTAAAAATATTTCCAGAACTTTATCTGTTTTAAAAAAAAAATCTTGTGGGTTTTTGTTTTTGTTATGTTTAGTTTTGTTTCATTTATCCTGAAGGTTTCTTTACACAATTTCAGCCTGCTCTCACTCCTATATAAGCATCTTTCTCTTACATTGAGCAATTATACCTAAAACAGGACCTGGCTGGAAAAGATTATTTGTGCTCATGCCTGTCCTTGGCCAGTCAAAACCTCAAACATGATACCTCCTTATTTTACCAATGTCTGGGTAGAGGAAGAATTGCCACTAGAGTAGCGGCAGTCAGGAACTGCATGGTCTAGTGAGAACCTGAATCTTAAGGCTGAACTCAGCATTTTAAGCACCTTCCCTTCTGCTCGTGGGTTGAAAATCAAAGGTAAAGCCTTTTGCCATCTGCAGTGACATCAGCAGGCTGCATATTCAAATGCAATTCCCTTTCTCTGTCCCTGGTTGTCCCTGACAATCTGTGCTGTGCCCTGCAGGCTGTTCGACACACGGTACAGCATCCAGAGGAATGGGCAGCTCCTGACCATCCTGAGCGTGGAGGACAGCGATGATGGAGTGTACTGCTGCACAGCAGATAATGGAGTGGGAGCAGCTGCCCAGAGCTGTGGGGCTCTCCAGGTGAAAATGCGTAAGTGGGAATGCAATTTCCTCCTGACGCCACGTGAGTGTTCAATTGAAGGCCTGAGCAGGGTCCCATGTATGGTGCCTGGGGATCCATGTTCAGGGCAGACCCACCCCCACGAAGGGCAGATTCTCATGAAGCTGGGTACAGACCTTTGAGTCAGAGACGTGGCATATGGGATCATAATTTAATGCAGCTGTGATTATTTACTTCGAATAACACTCACTTGTTCTACAATCAGAAGACAAAAACAGATGCTTTGAAGAATGCCCTTTGTGCAAAACTCTGTAAAAGAGGCACAGTTTGATAGGTTAGATCTCTCTGGCAATACTGCATAGATCTCTGGTGAATTTTAAATGTAAAATTTCACCAATTGGATTTCTTCCTGAGGATGGCAAAATCAACTAAATTATCTTCAGATACTCTCAATAGCAGTGTTGCATGGCTTGGAGCACCATGTTGTAAATCTCATCATCCCACACAGAAGGCAAAAGACTTGATCTTGCAGAGAGCTACATATGTGCCAAAGCTTTACTTGTGTCAGTAAAGCTGGACTCACATGGCCAGAGTTATTTACACAAACACTTTAAAGGGCAGCAGGGGTATATTATGACTAAAGCATATTTGTAGGAAAGGATTTGTCTGTGCTAATTAGATGACCCCTCGGGGTCTGGTAATTCTGGAACTCTGCATCATCCCAGTCACTTGCAGGTGTTGGCCAGGAGGTGATGCTCACTGAAGCTTGTTTTTCTGCTGGTTCATTATCATGCAAGGGCCTCAAAATGTCAGATCTCCCAAAATACTGAGGTGATGATCTTCTATACTTTCAGCTCAGACTAAGACAGGCCATGTTCTTTCAGTAAAATGAATTTAAATTTGTCCCTCATTAACTTTAAGGGAGTTTGATTGCTTTTTCTTTAAGGCTTGATTGTCCTTTTCACTAGCATAGCTATAAATCCTTCAGTTAAGGATATTAATTGTGTTTACATGCCCTTCTTGTTGAGCTAGAGGCAAGCCTGGATTAAAACTTTTTCAAACTCAATTCAATCCAGAGATCTGAGCTTTGAGACAAGACAGTGTTTACACAGTGAAGAATGTCAGAACCTGGAATGCTAACATTCTTCAATACTGGAAATACTCTCATCTGAATTTGGATTTTAGCCCAGGCCCTAATTCAAATGACTGTCAAACTCCACTCAGGAAAGCAAATGACCCACACAAGTTTTTGCATCCATAAACTGAAACTGAATGCTGTGCTGAAGAAAGTTCTTTCTTACCAAAGCACTTCATTAACCAGGAAAGACTGCTCTGTTCAGCAACACACAGAAAAAGCAGCAGATTTTTTGATGTCATTTCTGAATTTGTCTCCTTCTATTATCTCTTAGCTTTATTTCTTAGCTTTCATTTCAATTAACTTTAAATATTGTGTTGTTATATTTTAGGACCCAAAATAACCCGTCCACCTATAAATGTGGAAATAATAGAAGGGTTAAAGGCTGTTCTTCCATGCACTACAATGGGGAATCCAAAACCTTCTGTTTCATGGGTCAAAGGAGAAACAGTTGTAAAGGTGAGTAGAGAATGTTTTTCAGTAATGTTAATTATTTGCTAAAGATACTGTGTTAAATACTAGCATTAGTTATAGTATTTGTAAATTGTAGTAGTTAGAAAGGAGGCATTTGGAAAATCCAGGGCTCATCTCATAAATATCTTCATCTGCAATAATTCTACATACAAATAAAATGTTCTCTGTGTATCTATATTTTATGTGATGTATGCTTGTTACTACTAAGTATGGCCAAACACTGGGGAAAGCACTAGTGGGTGCTCTCTTAAATAAGAACTCTTTTAAAGCTATAATTCACTGATCTGCAAAAATAGCAGTGGGTGAGTATGTCATGACAATGCTGAGCAGGAAGAGCTGGCCTCAAATCCTTGAGTTGTAGGACAATATGTATAGTGTTCATGCATGCAAGCCTAAACTTTGTAAACAGATTTTTGATGCTGTTTGTGTACAGCCTGCATGTAGAGTCCTCACTTCAGTTGCTCCTTCCTCTGGCAGGAGACTGCTCGCATTGCTGTCCTTGATTCTGGGAATTTAAGGATACACAATGTTCAGAGAGAAGATGCAGGACAGTATCGTTGTGTAGCCAAGAACAGTTTGGGCACAGCCTATTCGAAACCTGCAACTGTGGTGGTGGAAGGTGAGTGACTTTTGAACCAGGCTCAAGCTCCATGCATGTGAGTGCCAGCCCCTCATGCATAGATATGCATGAATTAATCTGATATAGATAACTTGAATTAATCTGAAATATTGTGTTGTTATCAAAACCACCCTAGAGGGTGATGAAAAAAGGAGAGGAGAGGAGAGAGGAGAGGAGAGAGGAGAGCTTTTGCTTTTGTAGACTTGAACATTTTCTCCCCACTAAATGAACACCAGATTGATTTTTCAGTTTCTGGTCCTTATGTACTCTGTGTCCAATTCTTATGTATAAAGATATTTGCTTTGTGGTGTGAACCACGACCAGTATCAGAGTGCTGAGAACAGTAGAAGGGGTACCTAAATGTTGGAATGCAACAGGGCATTCTATCTTCCTGAATCCTCTAAGAGAATTTGGTTTGGGCAAGGGCTTGTGGAGTGAGTGGAGGAATAACTGATTTAGTAGATAAACTAATTTTTATTTCTGATTCATGATGACTGTAATGCAGAAAGTAGAGAAGAATCTTCATTTGCTTAGTAAGCTTCAAAATACTATTGTAAGTTACATTTTGCCTGGAACTATCAGAGGTTAATTAGTATGCAATCCCATTTCTAAGAGGAACATAGACTTCCTTCTGGGAGCAGTATCAGGAATATTAGATCCAACTGCACATCTACACATTACATGTCTGCTGTTTTCCTAAAAATGCATCAATTTTTCTGGGATTTTTTGTCCCTTCTTAGTATTTATGCATACAGACCATGTATGCTAGAAATTTCTTTACTAACTTTAAAACAGGAAGGCAGCTATTCTTAACTTAGATTCAGAACTGTACTTCTCTCAGGCTAAAAGTGATGAAGCAAACTGAAAACAGTTGGATCTTGATGTGAACAGCTTGGGTCCTGGGTTTAATTTGGCCTCTGTCATTGAGACAATGGGCAAAGGCTTTTCAAGAGTTAAACCATGAATGGTAGATACTTGGTGCCACGAACACAAATGCTGAAGGGCCTCCAGCACTGCAATTCTTTGCTCCAGATCTGCCAGAGCCAGTTAGGGAATCTAAAAGCAAGCTGGAATTGCACCAAAAATGCAGAATGCTAAGGTTGATGTCTTGGTTTTTCTCCATCTCCAGAATTATGCAGTGGTTTGTTAATTCAAGGACTGGCAAAATAAACCACAAATACCCCATTTGGGGTGTGTATGTGTGCTCTTTTTAAAATGAAGAAGATTAATTCCTGATCAGTGGCAGGTCAATGCTCCCACACAAATTACCCCCTCATGTTCCATTCATGTGTTGGGTGAACAAATAAATCCTCTCCTCCAGGCTCACCTTGGTTTCTCTGGTAGGACACCTGTATAATATACCTAATTTCAGGCGGCCACCCAAACTAGACAGACACATGTTTGGTTTATATTTTTGGCTTCCAAAATCCATTATTAATCCTGACTTAGTACATAGAGTGACCTGTGCAGGATCCATTTGTTCAAACTGACAACAACATTCATAATTCTGATACAACAGCTTGTTGTGCATACAAATCCTTTCCCCTCATGGTATTTTAGATTAATTTTCATGGATATTTAGCATAACTATATATGTGCATACCTGTATACGTCTGCAAGTAGGTATGCACACACATCACCCTCACATACCTCCTTAATTATTTTTAGTATCCCTTCCCTTCTGACTCTCCCACCCCATTAGTATCTGCATTTTAAAATAACTCCAAGTAAATAATATACTAAAATTATTCAAAGCAGGAAAGTCACACTCCAGTATTCTTTGAGCATTCATCATGTTCAGAAAATTGATGAAAATTGTTGTTTATTGCTTCTCTGTAATAACATTACCATATTAAAAAAATTCTTGGTCCTAGTATTTACTGGAGTCCCCAGCCTGCATAGTGTGGTTAATGTTAAAATAAAATGAATAAGCATGGCTGGTTAACTGTGAATATTTAATTCAAGGCAAGTGTCCATTCAGTGAGCAGTGTAAATATTTGGGTGTAGCTAGATTGAGATCACATGGATCCTGATTTGTTGTGTGCTTCCATTTCAATGGGTTCAGCATTAGTCCTGTGTGGCATCCCAAACTTACATGGAAGAGATCATAGGTCCTTGTGGTTAAAAGGAATGAAAAAAGTAAGAGGGCCTGCAAAATCTTACAAAATTACACCAAATTACACATTTGGCATGGAAATGTGTGTGGTAATCCCTGACTTCCTATATAAGCATGGAGCAGTGGGTTTTGGATAAAGGGCTAGGATGAAAGGAGAGGGACTGAGAGAGAGAGAGAGATGGATTAAAGAGGAGAGAGAAAGAAAAGAAGAAAGGAAGGGGAAGATATCACCAGTCCTGGCTCCAGCATCAATCCAGCTGATGGGGTATGCAGGTCCCTGGAATGAATGTGTGCCCAGGCTTTGTAGTCCTTCTCATAGTGAAGTTTTCACACCCCGGAGCTAAGTTCCTCACTCTCTATGTTAATGAATTATCATGTGCAGCCCATTCTTGTAGACCTTTCTAGAAATGAGTGCAGGGCTTCAGGGATCTTGGGTGCTTTTGATCCTCCCTTACATTCCACACCTGCTCATCAGCCTCATTCCTGTGCCTCAGCTGCACTCTGCTGTGCTTAGCTCCAGGAGCCAGAACAAGGACACTTGTCCCAGAAAAGTACTTCCCTACTTCCATATGGCCCCTTTCTCCAGTCATGGTTGGTAATTGGCCATTGCTACCAACAGTCCTCGTCTGGCTGCACAGCTATGTGGCTATCAGTGCTTGAGACATATATATCAGCCCCTTATCTTCTAGGCTTCCACATCCTACAATTAGCTTAAGGCATTGTTCAAAGTGCAGAGGTGGTCTTCAAAGACTGACTCTTTGCCTTCTGCAGGCAATCAAGCTCCTTAATATACTTTTGGTCAGGCACAGGTTTAAATGACTTCCTCAAGTTGGCCCAGAAATTACAGCAAGTCACAAAGTACATACAGTGAGCTGTGCAGGATCCATTTGTTCAAATTGACAACAGTCTTGGCCCAAAGGTTTACAGTGCTGAGGTACCTTACAGTATTACTTGTCTGGTTTCAGTGGTTCAAGGTAGAACTGTTTGAAAAATGCTGCTATTTTGATTTTCTAAATATTTTTTCCTCTATTCCTTGTCAGCTTTCCTCAACATTCATAACACTGACTTCTCTTTATTACTTTTAAAGCACAGCTTTAGTATTTCTAATGTTTTATTATTTTTAAAGCAATGTTGAAATAATTTGAGCAGTAGGTTTTAGATGAAAATTCAGGCGCAATTCTTGTCAGGAAAAAGAAAGCACTGAAGGCCTCTCTCAGTGGAACTGATTCTTCAGTTCCTGATTTTCATCAGTGAATGTGGTGAAGGAGATAAGGATTCTGTGGGTTCTTCACCTTGCACAGATCTGTCCCAAGTTAGGGCAGCCTGTTTGCTTTCCCAGGGCATGTTCCAGGCACCAGGGCTTAAGCCATGAATTATAATAAGTTAATCCTTGGTCAGGATTTTAATTAAAAGGATTAAAAAACCTGCCTTTTTGCATCTTTTCTCCAAGTCTGGGGCAAACCCAGTTGAATTTGGACAAGTGATGGTGAAATAGATTTTTTTCTTAAAAGCTATAATCCACATGATCATCTATCATAAAGGACCTAATTGTTGGGTTTGTGGGAAGAGCTTTAGTGGGAATGGTTCTTTGCTGGGAACTGTTCTGAGTCTGTGGACAGCACTGGCCTCACTGAAAGTCTGCCTGGGGTGTCTGGAAGGTATTAGAAGAAGAAACAAGCCATGGAGCATCCCCTTGATTTCACATCTCTGGAGATGAGGGATGGAAAAAGGATACAAGAAGGAAGCCTTGGCCAAGTGAGCTAAATGAATGACTAGGCAAGATAGGCATCACTCCTGAAGAAGAGTTACACACATTTTTTATGATCTTGGTGTGTCCTGTATCAGTAAAATGGTATATATCTTTGGTTTAGTTCTGAGGAATGTTTTGGTGGAGTAGGGTTGCTTCTTTCTGACATCTGCTGGGGTCATTATAAATTGGTTCTCCACTAGTGAGCTGGTTCACAGCTGTGCAGAAGCTGCATGGTTGTATTTTCCTCACTTGGTTATTCTAGTTACAGCCCACTAAGCTTATGAAAACAAGGACTAGTGAAAGTACTTGCATGAAGCAGAAGTGCAATAGGCAGAAAAAAGCCTTTTCCACACTATTCTGTGAAGCCAAACAAATAAGAAATGCTGTGTTTGTTTGGTCTGCTAAAATTAGTATGTGAAGATGACTTCCTCTTGCTATTGTACATCCACAGATGTCTACAGAATGTAACACGTGCATTGAGATAAAAGAACAATATTTTTTTTTGTTTGCCAAGAAATGAGTTTTTAATTTCCTGGAGGCAACATTTCTGACCTGCAGTTTTGTATTAATTTTCTATCCTCTTAAGATATCATTTTGCTAACTATCTTTTTAATCACTGCATAATTAATTTTGGTAATGTACACTTCTGCAAATCTAGAAGAGTATTTATCTACTCAGTGAAGCAGTACATTGCCAAAGGATTTCCACAGATTTCTTGTTTGCTGTATTG
>VZTT01076588.1:19344-55189 GCA_013400855.1 Buphagus erythrorhynchus
AAATGTTGTGACTGACTTAAAGCCCTACTGTTTGGACTGGATGATGTTACGTAATTCTCAGAAATGAGAACAGCTGGCCACAGTACAGATACCTCCTAGCAAGCCCTGCAGTGCACAGAACATCATTTACCAAGGCTGTAAAAAAATACATTTATTAAGGGGCTTGGGAGTGATATTTGACATGCTGGCTTGGCTTTTAGCTGTCTGGATTTCATTTACAGCTCCTCTGTTTTATTTTCCACTAAAATAAATAAATAAATTAAGCCATCCTTGCCCACTTTTCCTAACTGCTTTCTGGCATGCTTGTAGGTAAATCCAGCGTGGAGCCCAGGGGTATTGATGAGAATGTCGCTAACCTTGTAATGGCAAAGTAGCTAAACAAGCAAGGGCAAAATCCACATTCAGGAGGATGTGGAAAAAGGCAGACAGAGGTGAGGGAGGGGGCAGAAAAGTCATAGTTGTGGGGACTATGTTCTGCCATTAGATACAGGACAGATTTTGTTGCTCATGCAGTTGCCAAAATGGACTCTGAGCTCATCTTGGTGTTCTTGCCCTGCTTTGCACAAGTGGATGGTGACACTGGCTGCACTTATGCAACCCATCCTGAATTTCCCACAGCACTCAAGTCTGACAGCAATGCAGGTGTCGATCATCTACCCATAGATTATGTGGCTGAGAAATAGCTGATGTTATTTTTTAATACTGTTTCCCAAAGTGATTAGGAGCCCTTTGGAAAATATGTCCCTAGGTTGGCCAATCAGCCATGCTCCAAAACCTGTTGGAAAGTCAGGCCCTTTTCTCAGGAAATTTCTCATTTAAAAATAAAAGAATATAATCCCCCTCCCCAGTTTATTCCAGTAACATTAAGGCACTGAAGTAACATATTAGAAAGCATGCAAATATAAGTACCTGAAATGTTAAAGAATTACATCTATAACTTCAAATTTGAAGGTCTTGAAAAATGCACATGATAGCACTGGGCATAGAAGGAATCTCAATTCTTCCACACTTTGGAAATCAGATTAGTTCCTTATAGGCCAAATTTTATTTAGCCATCCCTCCCTGCGGTACTTCCCACCAGAAACATGAATGTTTAGGGGCTGTTGCTGGTTTTTTTATCCCTGTATTTGGTATTCTAGGATTTTAAGAAATGGCCTGATGCTTTACCTTCCCTGTGCTGGCAGACAACTGCTTTCCTCGTAGTGTACTGGGCTACTAATGCAAGTGCAGTGATCAGTGCTGGTGGTTGGACACTGGGAAGAGGAATACAGCTTTCTGACCACCCCATAGGCACTGTGCCAGGCATGAACTGGGCCAGCCATAGTGCTTACTGTGGCTTTGCACCCTGCCTGTGCTATTGCCATTTTCAAAGTGTACCTTTTTTCCTCCTGGCTGAAAGATCCTAGCAGATTTTGGGAGAGCAGCTAGTACAGAGGAGGACATACATGCCACCATCCAGCATCAGCTAACTGGGTGCTGGTAATTTGTCACTTCGGTATTAACTTAACTGGGCAGGATGTGAGCAGCAGGGTCAGAGAGCAGCATCAGGTGGGCAAGGGTCCCAGCAGCACACTGGGCAGCACAAGAAAAGCACTAAGGGCAGTATTCTGACTCTGGAAGCTAATGCTGGCTTCAGCAGGAGCCATGTGAATATCTGCTGCCAGAGGACAGGCCCCAAAGTTTAGTATTTCTCCAAATGAAGTATAAAAATAATTATGAGCTTAGCCTGCAAGACTTGGGTCTAAATTCATAACCATCTGGTGTTAATGGCCTGAAGCGAAACTTCAGACAAAAGTTTTGTTTTGCTTATTATTAATGAGAAAAGCCTCTGGCCAGTCACTGCAGCTTTGCTTACTACTGATGGAGCTTCATACCTGCTGCTTCCCTGAGGGGTAAGGCGATGCAGAAGCCTGATGCTGCTCTGCTTTGACTTTAGGCAGGTGAGATTGCCTGGAGCACACAGAAGAATTAAGAAGCTCAATATAATATTTATCCTCTCACCATTTTCACTTCACTGACATTAAACTTAATCTTCCTACAAGCTCCTGCTCAAAAGTTTATTGAATGACAAAAAGGTTTCCATGCTGAAATTAACTCCTACTGCTACTTATCTATGAGCAAAAGCTGTTTTTAGGGTCTTCGTCAAAACAAATCTCAGCTGCCTACGAGCTCAGAACTGGGTGGAAGGACTATGTGGAAAGCATAAACTTTTTTTCTGTTCAACTGAAATTTTGCAGACAAAGCCTTCCCATCCCAAATAGTGGGGACAGATGCTCTAATTCTGAACAGGGCAAACAGAAGATGGCAACATGGTGAGGTATGTTGATAAGGAGAAACATACAGATAAAAGTGGCAAACAAGATCTCAGGCTTTTCTGACAACTCCAAGAGAAACTTCCCTGCTTATTGAAGTTTCTGATGGAGACTTTTAGACATTGCTGTGTGGTCCAGAAGGTGCTGCTCACTAAGCATGAGAAATTTGAGTAAGAAATGGCAGTGCTATTGAGCCTGCTTCCGTACAGACATTCTGGCTTTTCCATTAAAAATTTTAGGTCAAAACTCAAATGTTCCAGGTGGGAAATTTCTCTTCTCTGCTTTTCTCTATGTGGTCCAAGTACAGCAGTTTGTGAAGACCNGGGCAAAGGGAATGCTTATTTTGCTTATCTGCAAAGTGCCCAGTAACCATATTTCCACAAAAGAAGCAAGAGCTGTAGAAATGAAAAGCCACTTTAAAAATCTACTTTTCCACTGCAATATCATCTTCCTAAAGTTTTTGCCAGTCATTCTCTCATACCTTAATGCTTGATGTTAGACACTTTCCCCTTAGGGCAGCTTGTTGTGGTGTGGAAAGCGCCAATGTTTGCAGCACTCTGTGGCAAATCTTTATCACTGCAATCAGACTGAGTTTTTCTGACCCTTGACCTTCATGGCACATGTCCATACTGGTGGTCCTTAATGGTTTGGAAAAAGTTTAACAGGAGGTCATCCTGGGCAGGGCAGCATGGTAGCTTGCTGCTTTTTTGCTGTAAGCTGTTCCATCTGCGTGCTACTGAAGAGTTTGCTCTTGGTTTTCTTGCACATTACCTCCTCTGAGGCTTTGGACTTGACACAGAAATTTCCAGAGGTAAGCTTTTGGTCTGTAAGGTGCAGAATGAATACTTTTTTTCTGAACACTTTTTTTTCCTCCTCGTCTCTTTCACAAGACTTTCACTCATTTGGAAGCCTGTTGCATGCTCTGCTTTTATTCATGGAGCTGTGACTTACATTAAGACTCACTGGGGAGGGAGTACCCCCATGTCAGCACCAGCCTCAGCTTTACATTATCATTCAAATAGCACCTTTGTCTTCTCTTACAGTGTTTGCCAGAATCCTGAAGGCTCCTGAATCCAAAAACATCACCTTTGGGTCCGTGGTGACATTGCGGTGCACAGCAACAGGTCTTCCAGTCCCTACTGTCACCTGGCTGGAAAATGGGAAAGCTGTAAGTGCCTCTTTTTCATGCTTTTGGCATTGGAGGACTTCTTTCAGCTGGAAGCACAACAGGGCTGGTAGTCAGCACCAGTGGTTTCTATTCCTTCCTAACTTAGCATCTTGTTTTTCAAACTGGTTGAGTCCAGCTCATTTCACTGCTGCAGTTTTCTCCTCTGAAAAAATCTTGTCCCCCTTCTCCTGGGTGTTGTATGACTTAATTTGTTAGGATATGGAAAGCCCAAGATGAAGGGTGCTCTAGACCCTTTCAGCCTTCCTCCAAGCCAGAATTTCTTGGGCTGTGTTGTGTATTTCTGCAGCTATCTTTCTTTTCCTTTTTTAATAACGTGGTAACAATAACAAGGCAAAATTGCATATTTGACAAAGTAACACAAACCAAGGAGTTAGATAAAGCAAACTGTCTTCAGGCCAAATACCTGTGAAACAGCATTATGCACAGCATATTTGAAGACAAGAATAGATCTGAAATTTTCTAGACTGACCTAGGTGATGTGAAATATATCATCAATTTATCTCTGGCCAGAACCATGTTCTTAAGAAAGGCACACCCTCTTCAGTGGCAGGCACCAAGGGATGCAAATCAACTGTGTCTCATAGGAAAGATTCCTGGTCTAATGATCCTGACCACTTAATGTGGGTGCTTGCTTTCAATACGCCTGGCTTTCATGCCTGTGTGTGGGCTATGGCAACGCCTTCATTTCGGTGAATTGAAGACCTGCGTGACGCCTAGTATTGCCTGTGTGGGACTGAGCAGGGCATCACAGTCACAGCAGCTCTGCAGCCCAAGCCTGCCATGGGGTCCCTCTAGTCTTCATGTGCTTAAGGTGAACATATTTTATACTCTCTTTGGTCTTTTGATAACTTTTTAAAGGATGTGAGCCCTAGGGTGTGATTCTGTGGAGGCAGGTGGAGTGTCTGCTGAGTGCAGGCTGGCAATTTGCCTTTGCTCTTTCTCACTGACCTCCTGTCAACCACTAATCCTTCTGAGCACAGGCTGATCCTGACCATTCCTGTGGGCTTGCTTGCCTAGAGGACCAGTAAACCCCCTTGGCTCTTACTTCAGGGGGTTATCCCCATCCTGGTTTGTATATCCTCTTTCCATACATTAAAACACATTATTAAGACCCCATGGCTATTTTGCAGGCTGTCTTGCCTTTCTTGCCTCCTCAGTATGTTATTGTGTCCTCCAGTCTGATTAGGGCTATTTTTCTGTATTCCAGCAATGTTGCTAGTCAGATTAGACACGAGATTAGATCAGCCTCTGCTGAGACCCATGAGTGCTAGGTCGTTTCTGACAGTATTAAGTTTGAGACAACTGCAGATGTTTATTTAAGACCTGTTCCCCACTGGGAATGAAACCTTTTACAGAAGTCTGGGGTGCCTGACAAGAGCAGAATATTTCCAGAGCACAGACTTGTTCTCTGCCAAGATCCCAATGCGTGGGTCCCACAGTGAGCTGAGGTACATGAGATGATGCTCAGCCCCTGCCTGGGCCACTGCCTGACTGGTCATATCTGCTCTGCCCCATTCCTGTCTGAAAGGCATAGCCCAGTCCCAGCAGGGTAGTGCTCAGATTGCCTCACTTTAAATATGGCAAGGAAACCTTAATGAGAGCCCATCCCTGGGAGAGTCAGCAGGAAGCCAGTGGATTGGAGATGGTGAATTTGAGGGTTGGTTCACAGAAATGGTGAGTCATTTGAAGATGCAGCATGCCTTTGGCAGTATGGTCTCTGAACATCAGCCTGTAATTGTCCTGAGGCTCAAGGAACAGGAGTCTGCTGAGCTTACTGAGCTGCCCTCGAAGAGGAGGATGGAAACTCCTCTGTGCAGCAGCTGCCTGGCCTACCTAAATAGAAACACAATTCATTTTCCTCCTGCTATGCACCACAGGGCATCATGGACCTTATAATGTAGTTTTCCACATATCCAGGAATAAATGAGCCAGATGTGAAGATATGAAGAGGTCTCTAATTTCCTGGTAGCTGAGGTGATGTTTTAAAGGCTAAAAAGAGAACTCCTGGAAACAAAATCTCAGGAAATGTGCTTTAAAAGGAATCAATTAACACAAGGGAACATCTTGAAGTTTTCATTAAAGAAAACAACAGATGGCCAGTGTGAAGTCCTAGGCCCACAGTCCTGCCTATGATTTTCCACTGTATATGCTGCATACTGCTTGTATTGCTTGCAGTTACCTGAGCAACCTCTTCTTCCTGCATCCCAAGCCAGAAGGAACAATCCCAGATTTCTCTGCTCAGCAGGCACAGTCCAGCGTTGCCATACGTGGTACACCTGAGGCCTGAGGAGCCAGAAGGGAGAGAAGACTGGGTTAGCACAAGCTGCTCATGGCAAGCAGCCACCTATCCCACCAAGACGCTGGAAGGCAGGAGTGGCCTGCAGGAAACATCTCCTTCCTACTGAGAAGGTTCTTGCACCGTTTTAGGGCTGAGTGGTTTCTAGAGAGAAAACGATTCTAAAACTAAATTTAAGCAGCTCTGTAACATAGAGATACTGTGAAAAAACATCCCCTGGGCTCCCACCCTCTTGAACTGATTTCATGTTATAAGGCACAAAATATCCCTGGTCCCTCCATGTGCACAGTGACTGACATACCTGGTGCAGTACTTAAAAACTGTGCTGGTCTGATTATTTAGTGATTTCTTCCCATGAACATTCTCTCACCACAGCTCCAAGCCTACTATGAGTGAGGCAAAACAAATATATTCTTTTCAGCATTTACTTTTCATGGAGAATCCAATCTGCTCACAAGACATGTTACAACGTTGATGAGTTCCTTCTTGCTTTTTCAATTATTG
Organism: Buphagus erythrorhynchus; assembly: GCA_013400855.1. Taxonomy (NCBI): domain Eukaryota; kingdom Metazoa; phylum Chordata; class Aves; order Passeriformes; family Sturnidae; genus Buphagus; species Buphagus erythrorhynchus. The sequence goes on from VZTT01076588.1 coordinate 25,646, forward strand.
CTGTCAATACCTATGGGTATTTTATTTTACTGAAAGATATCATTGAAAGCACATTTTTACCGACCTCCAGGGAGGTCAGACTGGTATCTCTGTCTTAATTACACGTGTAGGTAGAGAACTTTGCTGGGATGGATCCAGGGAGACAATCTGCAATGTCCTTAGAGTCAGATCACACCTATGGTATCCACAAGGAACACACCTCACTTGAATTACATTTGATGCTTCTTATCAGTATGAAGGTCAGAGGAGGCAATGCTCTCCTTCCTTCTGCTGGTGTAAGATACAGTGTGTATGTACCATGCTCTCCTACTCTAATGAATGCCATTTTGGCAGGAAAGACTTGATGGTAAGTCAAGCCCAACTGGGCAAAATCAGCAGGCTTCAAGCTCATTTAACTGGGAATTACTGATCTGGGAAAAGAGCTGGCTAAAATCATCATATTTGCAGCCATTTTCATATTTCCAGTTGCGAGATAAGAAAATCTACCATGTATCTGCTGAAATATTGGAGCCAGAGCACTTTCTTTGCTCATGACTGATTTGAGAGTATGGCAGTGGTTATATTAATCCAGAATCAATGACTTTCAAATTATTTTCTTTTCTTCCTCTGTCTAGCAGATGTTCACAAAGTCATCTTATGCCATTCCTTGCTAAGGCATGAAGAGGCAATCTACTACAAGAAGCCCTGTAGTAATTAGCCACCTCAATTACATAAACGAAATTGTGACTATGACTCTCTTGAACTGGAACTTAATTGCAAAAGTATTGTTGCAGTGTGAAATAGGAGAGATCTTTTAACATTTCTTTTTGTCTCTGAAGTCAGCTGCTATGAAAGCACCAAAGTAATACCAACAGCTTCAGCTCTCTGCCACTTTTGCCTCCTTGCCACATCTTCCTCTGCTAATTTAAATGCTTGGGACTCTGTCTCTTAGATTTTTCCTTGGTTTGCTTGTTTGCATCTTTGTTGGAAATGTAACTGCATTGGGCTTTCACTCTTTTAGGTTTCTGCGGGGTCCATAGCAGAAAGTGTCAAGGACAGAGTGGTTGATTCCAGACTGCAGGTGTATGTCACCCGACCCGGCCTGTTCACTTGTCTTGCCACAAACAAGCACAGCAAAACTTTTGGAGCCGCAAAAGCAGCAGCAGCCATCAGCATTTCAGGTATGCAGGGAAAGAGGCCATTAACTTTTTAGCCTTTCCTCTGAGGAAGAGGAAAGGGGTGTGGAGTACTCTGGAGGAAGAGGGGAAGCCTTGGAGAGATTACAACGTCCAGGGGCCTATATTTGAGTACAAGTACATCCTCCACCAGGCTATTTCCTCATATAATCTTACACTTTGGAGACGGGCATAGCTGTCATTTCCTGAATGTTTGATGCTGTCTTGTACTTTGTGTCCCAGAAGCACATTTGGTAAGCTCATCCATGTGGAGGAAGTTGTGGTCATGACCCAGAGTTGGTATCATCTGACAGCAAAGTGAAAATAGCTCCAAGCTTCACAAGAGGTTGGCATTCAGAAAGCAGGGTGGTTGCTGTCAGAGTAGTACCCTGTCTTGCCCGGAATTATCTTTTCTCTCAGGGACATCTCCCAAATGTGAAAATATATTTCCAAAGAAGAGAAATAACTCTGGCAGAGCTAACAAACAGCATTTGTCATATATCCCTCTTTTGACGGGCAGGAGAATTTAGTTAGAGGAAAGAGGAATCACTCACACAGGATATGGGATGGTAGCCCTGGTCCTGCTTTTAACCAGTCAGGTACTTGTTCATCTCTCTTCTTCTCCAAGAAACCTTAGCTTCTGCTTTCTTGAGAAAATAATCATGCCCTTTCTTTCACTGGGCATTGAAATGAATAATAGGAAACTCTGCCCCATGAGGTACTCAGCACTTGGTGATGTATTTCCCATCCCCACTTCTGCTTTTAGCCCCGGCAAGTCTGTCTCCCACAACTGCAGTGGAGCAGACAGGTACTTTGGGCAGGTGGAAGTTGTACTCCTCCAGGCTGTGTTTGCTGAGCAGGAGGAGAACACCGCCCTAGACCTACCTGAACAGGAGTCAGCCTTGGCCTTGCCCCAGCTCACAAGGCTCCCGGGACAGAGATGCCATGGCCCTTGGCTGATGGCCAGTGCCTCCTCCCTGTGCTGGCACTGCCCAGCTCCCTGTGGCACTGCAAGCTGGGGCCATGCTGTGTGCCAGTGCTGCATCTCCAGCCCTGGCCTCTCCTACTTGTTGCAGCTGCTGCCTGAAGTAATGGATATTTTTGTGACTTAAACAGAGGATGCTGCCTGCTGGTTACATAGGACCCAAAGGATCAGCATAAAAGGGTTTAAGGTGCAAGAGTCCACTTCAGCTGGCACTGCCATTTACAATCCACTTCCTCCTCCTCATTCTTTCTCACTTTACAGTGTTCAGTGTTGGCCTACTTTTCTTCCCCACAAGAAGATACAAAAAAAGGAACAGAATTTAGGCGCATTTTTTTTCATGCAGCTTACTGTTGTCAGACACATTTCCTAGCATGGAAATACTGACTTATGCATCTCAGAAGGAACAGTGAAGTGTCACTTATGTCTTTTCCATTTCTTCTTTCTCCTGGTTCATCACAATTCCTGGATCTGGTGCCACTTGGCAGAATGGAGGTAAGAATGACTTTCTGTGGTTTTGTGGAGGCTCTTTCTGGGCTGGGGAGAAGAAGAATGATGAACCAAGGGGGTTTGGTTAATTTGGCTCAAATGAAGGAGCAGGGTTTCTGCATGCCAACTGTGCAGATGAGGTTCACCCAAACAGATCACTGAGCTCCTTTACAGAGGCATAATTGGAGAATAAGATTGGGTAGATAACAATGGTTTTGAGTCAAGCCAGCTGTAAGGGTGTTTGAAATACTGTAGTAGGGAGAATATTCTGAAGAAAATTCTATTCAGTTACAGATCAACAGTTTCCCTTGACCTTATAAATTTTCACAGCAAATCTTAACTACAAGTTCAACTCCTGCCTGTTCACGGTTAATAAATGTAATTTGGTTTGGTGCTTACCAGATTAGGGCAAGAGAAGGTTATATTTGTTCCAAGCAGAGTTACGGATGAGTAAAGCCTCTTACATGTGATGAGAAATGAACTTCTGCTTAGTAATTTTTGCAGGACTGAGCAATTTAGATGGCTTTTTCTCTTTAGAATCCTTCTGTGTTTCTACACACTGCACTGGCTGATCAGTCTGGAAGGAAAATGAGAGTGTTAGCCTGGGAATGGGCTGGGAGCTTCTGGCCATTATAGAAAAGAGCAGAGCCCGGGAAAGTCTGAGCAAATGGTTTTGCCTCTCTTCTGACACAGACTCCTTGCAAAGGCTATTGCCTCCATCACAGGAGTTTGCAAGATTGATTCAGGAAGGGTGTAAGTGATTAAGTGACCACCCAGTGATGGTGGCAGACTTAAGCCTTACATGCAGGAATGACAGGCATGGGGACACAGACCCAGTGCTCAGCCCATCTGTCCCATAGGTGTTCTTAACATTTGCTGCATGACATTCTCTTTCTGTGACAAGCCATTGTGAGAAACATGTTGTTGCTACTTCTCCATTGCAGCTTGGTCTCTATCTCCTTGAATATTTTAGAAAAGCAAGGAAACTTAATGTTAGCACTGTTAGCTCTTCTCAGCCTGCATCTGCAGCCCCTTGAAGCCAGCAGCACAGCTGCCCCATGCACACCTGTCCTTGCTTTTCCCCTGGGGCACAGGAAAGATGCAACTTTCAGATTAAGCGCAATGGGAATCATCAGGAAAATGTACATGCCACCTGCCATGCCAAGAACAGTTCCATCAGGGTGCTGGGATCAGTGCATTGCTTTGGGGAAACCTGCTGTGTGCAGGGGAGATGTCATGAGCTGTGAGACTAGTGCAGCATGCTGAGGGTCCCCTGTGTCACATGAAGGTGTGTCCATGGAGCCTGGGATGATGCAGTGTCAGAGCATCACTGCCATTTTAGTAAACCTCAAGGGATTGGTGCCTTCCTGTATTTTCTATCCAATGTGAAGCAGAAAAAGAAAATAAAGAAAATTCACATGGAGCCCAAAACAGAGCAGCTAGAACAGGGCCAGGGAGTGTCATCTGCAGACAACATCATCTGAAGAACAGAAATGTGAGCATCCTGTGTAATCCCTTGTCCACGTACCTCCAGATTTCTGAAGAAAAAACAGCGAGAAACCTCAGAGTTAACAATGGGTGATTATTTGGACAGGGGAAAGAAATAATAGGCAAAGATACAAATAGCTCTGTTGACTGCTCCAAATGGTTGGCATGTTGTGAATTGAACTCTCTGACCCCAGTTACACTGACCGAATGAGCAGTGAGGACAGCTGCACCCAGCTCTCCTCCCTGCCCTGGTTTTGCTGTCCCCCACACACAGGGAGTCTGTGTTCCCAGCTTTTCCTCCCGTACCAAGGACACTGCATCCCACGGGCTGCCTAGGCAGAGGGCACCTCCTCACCCTCAGACCTTGCTGCTGTTGGGTGACCGTAGGAGCTACTGGAAGGATGTGCATTGCCCTTACCCTGCTGCTGCCTTTTGATGGCCACAGGGAAGAAGGGAGGAAATGAGGGGGGGAGAGATCTCCTTCTAGATGCAAGTAACGTAGGAAAGATAAATAAATGGCCCTCAAAGAAGATGACACTACTGTGATTTTTATTGCTCCTGCATAGCTCTGTCTCCATGCTATGGGGCAGGACTTTGCAAAATGGGAGATATGGTGATGAGAGAAGATGCTCCTTGCAGAGAAACACCAGGAAGAAAAACAGAGACTTGTGCCTTCCTTGTCTCTGAGTCCCCCCAGCCAAAGGCGTGGAAGAGGGGCAGGGTCAGGAATGGTGCAGGAGCTGAGGAAGGGCAGGCAGGAGGTTGGTCTGATCCTGTGAAAAATTCCCTGGTACCTGATGGGTTGAACTTACCTGGCTCCTGCTCATCAAGTCTATCTTAAATTAAACTCTAACTCTCGTTAGACAGCAAACTGAAAAGTCCTGAGTAATCACAGGACTGCAACAAGCAGCCTGGCTGATCCCTATTGCAGGGAAGCAGGAAAGTAAAATATTTTCCCATTAGAGGCTGGGGACAGGGTGAGGGGCCATGCTAGGTCGTGGTTCTGTGTGATCTCTCAGTCTTTACTTCACTTAAAATGTTAGCAACACTTGATCAGAGCCTCATCCCTGGAGCTCATTGGGCTGGCACCAGGGTACCTTGCAGAAGTTTCATTCTTGGATTATATTAGCTAGTTTTAGTGGTTATAAACATCTGGCATCTCCTCTGCCCTCTTTAGCCTTACACATGCCACTTTATTCAGAAACAGGGCCATTGTGCTCATGCAGCTGTTTAGATCTGTGAGCTTACTGTGTGTGTGCTCTTGTCTTCGACAGCAAGCTATACAAGGGTGACACAGGCTACTGCAGCACATACAGAGGTGAGGTGTGTAGTGCTATCTTGGCGAAGAATGCTCTTGTTTTCTTCAACTCCTCGTATGCTGACCCAGAGGAGACCCAAGAGCTGCTTGTGCACACTGCCTGGACTGAACTGAAAATGGTGAGTTCATTCTGCCAACCGGCTGCTGAGTCTCTGCTGTGTAACTACATCTTCCAGGAGTGCAATCCCTCGGGAGCTGGGCCAGCTCCAAAACCAGTGTGCAGGTAAATGAAGAAAAACATGCTCATATTTCACTTTCATTTCATGGGGATGTGTATGCAGCAGGGGAGTGGTTAGGGACTGCCCAGGCTTGCAGTAGCAAGTGAAGCTGAGTGAAGCTGGGCCCTCTAGGTTTGCACAGGTTTTCCCTTTGCTCTCCTCTGTACACACAGACTGATTCAGCTCTCACTGTGCTCATTGCTAGGGTATGGTCTGAATTTGAAGTCCGGACACATTATATCAGTTGTTTGGAGGACAGTGCGAAAAAGAAGTATCCATTTGAATTACATAAGTAGTTTCAATAATTAACATATTGTTATCTGTTAAGACTTACTAGGCCAGTATGTATATTTTTATTACTATAAAGAATAATTGCTTTGGAATTTTGACTAAATGCGGCTCCAGAAGATGCAACAAATCTGGCCTAGAAAATATGCCAATCATTTAGCACTTCCTGCTATGACAAAAATGTGACAAAAATGATGAGACCAGAGACATTGCCTGTGTAATTGTACCTGATACACTGAAACTCCAATGTGGTTATTTTATCCTTCTATATGCAGAGAAATTGGGCTGACAGGACTCTGAGGAGTCCAAAGCATCTCTTATTATAGCTAATCTACTGTTGACAGGTATTTGTAAACACATCCCAGTGACAGACGGTTCTTCTTCCCTATGCAACCCCCTGAGCAGTCCTTGTCCTCCCACCACAGTCATGGAGGCGAGTTTCTTTCTTTCCTCTTTGCAATGAAATTTTACATCTTTCCCACATTCTCTGACTAGAATAAAACAGGTTTTTTTCAAGCTCTGCACATAACTTTTGCTCTTCTGCCCATTCCAGATTTTGTTACTTTTAACTATAATGGAATTATGATTACTTGGTGCTTTGCAGAGGACAGACTCCCCCACATGCATATCAGGGTGAAGCTTTCTTTTTCCTGACATATTCAGCACCTAAAAACTAGTCATTACCCGTTTCACATTTTGGCAGCTGACATCCCTGCCTAAAGTGTGCTGCTTTGTTCTTGTCTTCCTTGAAACACATTTTAAAATACTATTCAGATCTGCGTTTATTGGAAGAGTAGCCACAACTTTAGTGTCTCAAATAAAATCTTTTCTACAAACATGGCCAGCACACTGCTTGCTGGACTTGGGCCAAATGTCTAATGGTAATTATTTCTTCAGTTATGTAGGACTTTTTAAAGACAATTAGCAGCATGTTTTTGTAATCAGAACCTTTTTTGTTGCTCCTCCTTTAATATCTCTAAAACAAAGGCACAGAGGAAAATCCCAGTGTGACCATATATTTAGTTTTCTATTTGGTACCTATGAGCCTAGTATTCGACCATTGACACAGGGGTGGCATACATCCTACAAAAGATTATGTACAAATATCCAGAGATAATCATGCAGCCAAGTACCACAATTTGTTTTTTTGCTGGCAGTCTCCTCCCTGCCACCTCAATATTCTGCTCTTTATCACTGTGCCCTTAAATGCATGATCTCACTGCCTTTTTTCAAGATCTGTGACAGTATTTATATCTCAGCCACACATGCACAGCACATTAGTCAGCTAAGGGTTTTGCACATTGCTCTGCAAGGTATTTCAGTTAGATCTTGGCCTTGCTTCATTTACCCCTGCTCATGAGTAGCCCTGCAGGACCAGAACTCACAGTGATTTGACTGAAGACTTGTGCTTCTGATTTACTTCTAAAGTCAGAATGATACAAACCAACATATATATGAACTTGATCTTGATGCACCTGAGCTAACAGTACCAACATTTGCAAATATGTCTAAATGTTAATGGGCTTGCCTGGAACCATTTTTCGAATCCCTGAGTCAATGTCAGTTTTTCCCTCCTTTATGCCCAGCAGCCTCACCACGACCCTCCCCCATGCCCCTCATCTGAATTTTAATGCAGCTTTCTTCATAAGAAAATCCTGGAATAGTATCCTTCCCAATTCCTCAGAGAACATCAGCTGGACAGCAGTTCTTCCAGAGCCTTTTGATAACTCAGACATCTAATATATCCTTCTTAATGGCTGAGAGAGGTCTGGGGGCTCTTGAACACATCTCACGTGGTCTTGGTTATTTTCCAACTCTCTTAACTACTTTTTACTGACAACTTTATAGCTTTCTGCAGAAGCTGGCTAGACTACACGAGTTTTCAGCTGAAATACTTCATGAGTAAGAATTTAACTCTCTCAGATGTGGGAGAGTTCTCCCAGTTTTTGAGGGAAATGTTGCCCTCGATGTATGTCCATGTATTTTTACCTTATTATTTATTTTCTGCACCAATTTTTCTCTTTCCATGTTGGTTTTTAATATTAATTTGGTTTGGAAGCTAGCTAGCAGGAATAACAACTGACAGGCTGAGTAAAGGTTTTATAAAAGTAATCGGGGGTAAAACAAAATGAAATGAGACAGAAGAAAATATGGGAAGAAAACACGGGAAGAAAACTTGGGAAAGAAACATGGGAAAAGATCACTGAATGTAAATTTAGATGCAAATTGATTAAAAGGAGATTTTTCAAGGGAAGGTGATGTCTTGTCTCATAATTCTTGATTATGTCTGCCTCTTGTTGCTGGCTGCTATTGCAATAGCAGAAGTACCCCCAGTTTCTGTTTCAATCACTGCTGATAGGAAGTGATCAGGCTGTAGGGAACAGTCTTGTGTTGGGGAAAGTCTCTCTTTGCTTGGCTCTGTGTGTCCCCACCTCCACATATGTAGTCTCTTGTGGTCCCTAGAAACACCACTAGCACACTTGCTGTCTTCTGCCATTACTATCCTTTGTCCAGCTGTCATAACATGACATAACATTTCTAATAATAACCTGAAGTAATCTTTGCATATGACCTCAGCAAGCTCTCCCTGCTCAGCATCAGGTGCTACCACAACGAAGCCAGCTAGAGGTGACTGACTATCCCTCCCTCTGGCTGCTTTACCATTCTTCCAGGGTGCAGATAACCTTTCTTTAGCCCTGGAGCAGACAGCATTGCAGAACAATGATCTTCTGCATTTTGCCATTGAACACCGAATAAAGGGCTTATTTAAGGATGCTCAGGATCCAGGAATGAACAGAGCTAATTCAATCCAGATCTCCCAAACCAGTGCTTCAAATGCAAATTTTTCTCATTTCCCTATCTAAGTATTTCTTTACTTCACGAGGTCATTCCTGTTCCACATGTTGTTTAATGTACAAAAGATAAATTTGCCATCTGGCTACATTCTGGCTTCCATGGAAGGGAGGAAGGAATAACCCAGGACTGGCTAAAACCAAGCACAGAGCAGCTGGGCATTGATGACTTCAGTGTGCTGGATTGAAGGGCATCCATTACTATTGCAGAAAAGCTGTTGCTCTGGTAGAATTCCCAATGACCTCCATCCTTCAGGTGCTTTAGAAAGTTTGCAGTGTTGTTAGCCATTGCTGAAACTCATTACCACCTGCTCTCGCCAAAACTGTTGTATAATAAAAGAGATTGCATCAACCCACCAGGTGGTGAATTTGGGTAAATCCTTCACCACAGAGCCCAGAAGAACCTTTCTCTTTCTGCATCATTGTGTGATGGCTGGAAAAGTTGTGGAGCTTAGATGTGCAAAAGAAATCTTTGCACATGACCTCAAAGCTGATTTTGCAACCTAGGCTCTCAAAAATGACTACATAAATGAGCAAATCACTCATAAATTAACCAATACAACAAATTCACAAACTCCTCAGTTTGCTGTGTTTTCTTTTTTTTTTTTCTTTTAATCTTTTTTTTCTAGTGCAGGTATTTCTGCCTTGCTCTTCTTCACAACAATTTCTCATATAAGGCCCATTCAAACATCCAAAGCACTTCTTGTCAGTGAATGTTTCACATTGTTATGGAGTTAATACATTAGGTGGGAGACAGGTCACTTTTTTACCAGGCAAACTAAAGCTTTTACTGCAGGTATCTACAGAGAAAAAAAAATGGATTTAGAGTTGCCTGTAGAGACAATAAAAAAATTCTATTTTTTTATTCAGTGAGATTAAAAGTATATGCGAATGTTTAATATAAGAAGATTTAGAATTGAAGCTCACCTCTTGCTTTTAGTAGATGACACTCCAATGTACAATTTATAGAAACCAAGTGAGATTTTTGGAATATACCAAAAAATTCTAACTCTAGAAATGAGAGGGAGACTATTTACAAGAGCATGTAGTGACAGGACAAGGGGGAAGGTCTTCAAACTGAAAGAGAATAGGTTTAGATTAGATATTAGGAAGAAATCCTTTGCTGTGAGGGTGGTGGGACACTGGCACAGGTTGCATATAGTAGCTGTGGATGCCTGATCTCTGGAAGTGTCCAAGGCCAGGTTGGATGGGGCTTTGAGCAACCTGGTCCAGTGGAAGATGACCCTGTTCATGGCAGAGTGTTGGAACGAGATGATCTTTGACATCTCTTCCAACACAAACCATTCTATGATTCTATGATGTTCATTAGTAGAAGATGTCAAAAAATCTGTAGAAAAGGATAGGAATGAACTCCTCATAGGTTGGTGTGTGTTGTATTTTGAGCATATCCCTGCTTCAATAAAAATGTAGGTTTGTATGTTTCTCAAAGGAAGCTGTTGCATTTCATACAGTTTCCTTTACAGTTTATAAGCCAGACAGACTGGCTTTAAAGAAGTGTCACCCCATTTATGGATTTCTGTTAGCCTGCATAATCCCTGCATATCACTGCTAAGTGCAGCCATTTTTTTAAGCCATTGACAGCTCTATTTCACTGTTTTTTTGCAAAACAATGTAGAGAGAATTGCCTTGCTGTAAAGGATCTCTACTGCTTTAAGGAATGGCTCTCAATGGAGGAGAACTCTCAGAAGGGGATTTACAAGCCAGGACTGATGCTGCTCACTCTTCCTGAATGCAACAGGTTGCCCAGCCTGCACCAGAATCCCAGCTCCTGCACCCACATCCCTTTCTTTGGTAAGGTGGCACATGCTGCTGATTGTCCAGACAGCTGTGTTCTTGGTAAGGGAGAGGGGAAAGGTACAATTCATAATTTACAGCTAAAGGAAAAGCCGATGGTGGGTACTGTCCTGTCAGCACCTGTGCATGGAATTGTGACAGCTGCTTTGGCTGTTTGCCTCTCTCGTGCAACTGGGGTGTGGGAAAAAACCCTCAAGTAAATAAAGCCTGGATCTTTATTGAGAAGATCATAACAATCTCAAAAAAATAGTCTTAATGATAGCAAAATTGCCACTTAGGTGCCTTTGCAAAAGAAACAAGCTGTTTAAGCACTGCTAGAGAGGGAACTTTTTCCTGTAATGTGCATCTAAGTGAGCGTCCAGTGATATTGCATCCTGGACAATCCCTCCTTACATCTTGTCTTGTCTTTTTACAGATTTTAAGAAGGAGAACATAACCAGTAAGTAGACTGCTCCACACTCTATGTTTTTAGAGTTGGACATGATATTCTTCATTGAAACTGCCATTTGCAGAGTGTTTTTGTGTTTTCTGCTGGTCCTGGCTGGCTGAATTAATTACTGAGGAATGTCTGGGTTTCCATGTCCAAGGTATAGGGAAAAACATTTCCAGCTCTTAGGAGGTTGGGGAGACCATGGGCTGGTAACTTTTTATGAGAGAGGCATGGTGGTTTTAGACGGTACCCTTCCCTCCATCTGTTTCCTTTTCTTTCTACTCATTGCTTCTTGTTCCCCTCTACCCATATTTGTATTTCTGATTCTGAGGTCATCCCAGCCTTATATGTTAACATGGTTACTACCTATGTCAGGTTGGCCTTGCAAGACCTAAAGCTCCCAGCACTCTCTTCAAAGCACCTCTGAAGTCTGTCTGTTTTTTGTATGAGCCTCCCATGACCAATGGTGAGATCCAGACATCCCCTGCAGTGCTGCTTTGACTTCTGTCAGGCTCCCACCCTGCTGCTGGTCGTGGCTGAAACATGCACACCCAACTCTTCCACTCGTGTGCAATTGCAGTTTGAAGCTCAGCCACTGAGCTTGCCTCATTGGAAAAAGGAAGAATCTCTCTCTGTCATGCTTCCAAGGAGGAGAGGTCTGCAGATTTGGCAGTGGCAGGCACCTAGGCACCTTCTTTATGGAGAGACAGGGAAAGCCAAAACAGGGAAAGCCAAAAAAAAAAAGAAAAAAAAATTTGGGGAATATTCTTTCATGGAAAGACCTTGGCTCCACCTGACAACCCAACACCTAGGGGCCTGGTGATGCATCTATGGAGACAAGGGCTTCAGCACCCTCTGGGCCAGTGCTTACAGCCTGCAAGCACAGCCATCGCTGCCCTGGTGGAGGGACCACAAGAGAGGGGTGCCAGCATATGAGCATATATGGGATGGCTTCAGTCTCCCCACAGATGTTTCAGAATATATCCTCTGTCTCTTGTGGATGCATGACCTTTTTTGTTCAGCTTCCATTACATTTTCCCAGAGTGGCATTGTACAGATGTGCAATATTAAGATCATGAACCAGGAAGATATAACAGTAACATTTTAGTAATATTGCCCCCTCTTTTTTACTTTACACCCACTCTTATGTGCACAAGAGTTTGTTGAACTGTTTTCTAGCTTTCTATCAAATTATTCATTAATGCCCAGATGGACCAGCTATATTATTCCCTCTGTCCTCATTATAGCAAGACAGTCTATGAAAGCATCTACCTTCCTAGAGTATGAAGGATTCAGAGGTTCTTTCTTAGTGCTGCTCTTGCCCCTAAAGCTCTCCATATTCACCTTCTAAGATGTTCCACTGACATTTATTTCAGATCTGTGCAGAAATCATTTTTATGTTTATTACTAGCTGTGTCATGTTTCAGGCACTGCTTTCCTTGCCTTTGAATGTGAAACAAGTAATGTTCTGGGCTCAGGTACACAAGTATGTTCCAGGACAGCTTAACAAGGTTTTTTCACCTCTGCAGAGCAATAGGTGCTGGTCATTTGGGGCCTGCTATCTTATTGCAGATGTGAGTCATAAATGGTATCTATGTATCAGTCAAAGAAATCCACATTAGAGTATTTTACATTTAATTTGTGATGGGTTTAAATGTTCCCATAAAGTCCACAATCATTACTCTACTGAAGCGTTTGGATGCCTCAGGGCTATAGGAACTCACCTCTGTTTAAGCTCACTCTCCTGGAGTTAACACTTTAGAGGCAGTGTGTCTACCTACGTGTGTATAGTGTCTGCTACCTGATGAAACTTCAGAGAGCTAAGAGTTTATCACAATATATAACTGCAATCCTCAGTGCAGTATGTGATGCATGAAGAAAACATTGGATAGTCATGATGGTGTGTTGACTATGGTCCTTGTAGATGAGAAAGAGTACAATCCACAAAGACGCATAGCCTTGTGTCAAATCTGGTTCAACCCTTATGCTTTCAGGAAGATGAAAAATATTTGCTTAAAATTCATTATTTTAGAATACATTACATTTCTTCTTGTTTTTCTTTTTTCCTGAGCTCAAGATTATGAACATAATAGAAAACAAAATTATGACAAGAGAATTTGCTGGTTTGTTAATTTTTCTACCAAGGCTAACAATGCAGCAGACCCTCATATATGCCATCTATCATAATGTTAGCCTTGGCTCAGTTGAGTTTAGAGATTAGCTTCTATGTATAGAAATGTGTAAGGCTGCATCTCCTCTGCTGTCTTTTTCCTTCCTAGATTATGCCAGCATGCATTAACCTCTCCTATTAGGACAGGTGTATATTAGGACATATATCCTATGAAGACATTAATGCATATTCCTGCAGTAAAATCTCAAGATTTTCTGCCTAATTTTTCTGCAGCTGGAACAAGCCCTGTGTATGCTAGTGGCTACACTAACTTCATTATAAAGAACATTGGTTTATACTGATACCATTCCTTAGATTATAGTTCAGATCATACTTCAGGGGGTATGGTTTCCATGCATGCTGAAAACCATAGGCTGTTTCTAAATAATCTCTGGGGATTAGGACTGTACAGAAGCAGGAGGAATCCCATTTCCCTGCTATCAACCTGAGGAACATGAGTGTCTTCCTATTAGTGCCCCAGTAAGAATGTAGGCTGTGAGTCATGGAACCAGTGCTGTGATTTGTTTTCTGCCTTGGTTTGGCTTGGGTGGGTACAGTGTGGTTCTGCCCTGCACTTTCTGCATGATATACTATGAACTAGGTAGTTGCAGCTCTACCATCACAGGCACATGGCCTGTTTTCTCAGTCTGAGAGAGCTGCAGTACCCTTTTTGAAGTTTCATCAGATTTCCTTCTATTGAGTGCAAAATCCATTAGAGTGCAAACAGGAGCCTAAGCAGTACCCTTCCTGTGTTGTCTAGTCCTTCTGTGTGCTTCAGATTTGATGCTGTCAGACGGTGTCATGTAATGACATGAACTTTATTCTTGTGAGTCTCTGCTGCAGGACATGGTCTGAAATGCCTTGACCCCATGTTTTTTTTCCTCTTGCAGGGACTTGCTACAGTGGCAATGGCCAGTTTTACCAGGGCACTGCCAATGTCACAGCATCTGGCATTCCCTGCCAGAAGTGGAGTGATCAGGTGTGTGTCAGTGTGAGGCCCACCAAATGCAGAGCTGTGTTTGAGGTTTGCTTTTCCAAGGAGCTTCTCAGAATCAGGCAGCCCAATCTCGGTGAAAGGGAGGAGCAGGGAACAAGTTGCCTTCATTCTTGAGCTCACTGATGTTTTACAGTCTCATCATACTTCAATCTGCAAGTTCCCCTTACTATGTCAAGATGCATTCTCTGTCATTTCAGGTGACTGAAAGGCTATTTCAAGGAAGGTTCTGTCCTGCTTCACTCCTTCGGGTTTTTTAAAATTTTTATTTTAATAATAATATCAGGGAAAATTATGCTGAAACACTAATACAATTTGCTTCCTCCCCCAAGGCTCCCCATTTGCACAGGAGGACTCCTCAGGTTTTCCCTGAGCTGTCTGATGCTGAGAATTACTGCCGCAATCCAGGAGGTGAGAACGAGCGTCCCTGGTGCTACACAAAGGATCCAGCTGTGACTTGGGAATACTGCAGCGTGTCTCCCTGTGGAGATGGTAGGAAACTGCACTTAGCAATTTCTGCCACTGTGGCTGTTTTGTGGCCTTGCAGGGTGTTTGCATACTGAGCACACCAATCTGTTCTGTCTTCTGGATTCAGCTAGTTCTGGGTCTTCTCATAGATTCACTCAGCATCTTTAACCAGAAGGTTTAATGTGCCCCATGAAGAGGGGAAAATGAAGATAAGCACCTTGCCCTAGGTTATATAAATGCCAAAGATGAAGAGAAGTGTCCCGCAGTATTCTGAAAAATTGATTTTTCATACTATTTAGAAGGTAGGATTGTTTTCCAAAATTGTTTAGTTTAGGGTGATTTTTTTTTCAGTAATTAACCCCCTCCCCAGTTTTAACCAAAAACAAGCCTAAAAAAGGTAGAAACATCTTTATTCTTTGATGTTGAAGCTAAGTCTTCCTTAGCTATTCTTGTTCCTCTTCCTTCCCTATTTCTTGTTCAAGGAACAGACCAATTTTTGAAAAAAATTTCATCCAAGATTCCAAGTTTCTGGATTTCAGTGCTGGGAAATAAGACTACATTTGGAAACTTCCTGCACAGGGAACAGGGGTTCCATGGACTTAAGGGAACACAAGTAATTTTCAGTTTAGCTGGCAATTAAGAAGAAGAGTTTAAATTTCTTTTTGTTCTCAATCATTGCATTCAGAGAGTAGCATTTTCTAGAATGTCTCAGAAACTACTCCACAGGTATGTTTTTCCCCCTAATAATACAGCCAAGTAGGCTTTAAATTAGTTTTTCACATTTGCCCCATAAAGACACTGAGATGCAAATTGCTGGGGGCAAGAGGATATTTTGGGAAAGTATCACTCAGTACTTGGTCTTAGACTCCTCCCTGCAGATTCCTTTTAGGACACATGATACATTGTGGTTTATATTGTGCACCATTGATCTTTCCCACTGCAGATATTACTATATTTGAGTACTGTTGAGACTATCAGATGTGACCTCCCATTTGTAACTCTTGCAAATATTCTACATCAAAACTGTGTTCCCAGAATAATGGGAGCTATATATCGGTCTAACCAGATCTTGGATTTTCACATGTGGTAAGCACAAATGGGTTTTGCTTCCTGCAAACCAAGCTCCCCTAGTATGGTCCTCTCATGTGGTCATACGGTTGTATCTGTAATGTCAGTAATTCCCAGGATGACAGTCTTTCTCTGTAAATTCCTCTTAGAGAAAGCACTATAAATTAGCAGAGGCATAACCCTCTAATTTTATTTGCATTACAGCCTTGTTACCACTGGGAACAAGAAAACCAAACGAACAGACTCTAAATCTTCCCCCTCCTCCTCCATTTTCCCCTACATACTCCATGACCGTTATCATCTCAGTCATCTCCAGCTTTGCTCTGGTCGTGATCTTTGGCATTATCACCCTGGTTTGCTGCCGTCGTCGAAAACAGTGGAAAAACAAAAAAAGGTAAAGCTTGGAACTTAATTTAGTGTAAGAACTGGTGCTTTGAAGAAAGGGGTTTCTTGTTTCTGGAAGCAAAGTCCTGTGAATGCCTGGTAGGGGACAGCAGCCCTCCCTTTGCCTGTGGCAGCCCAGTGCAAGTTCTGTTGAGCTCCTGTGACAGAGCAGAAGGTGGCCTGGTGACTAGAGACATGGCATGACACCTTGCTGCAGGGCTTCCTCAGTAGCCCTTCCCAGTAGCCCCACTGCACCTTCCTTTTCCACCCCAAAAGAAATAAGCTTAGGAGGAGCTGTAGCTAGTTTTCTCCTGGTTGAGGGACACACTGACCAAAAATTGCTCTGTTGTTTCAGAGAGTCAGAGACACCAACTCTCACCACTCTGCCCTCCGAACTGCTCCTGGACCGACTGCACCCCAACCCAATGTACCAGCGCATGCCTCTTCTCCTCAATCCAAAATTGCTTAGCCTGGAGTATCCCAGGAACAATATTGAATATGTGAGAGATATTGGGGAGGGAGCATTTGGGAGAGTCTTCCAGGCCAGGTAAGCACCCTCTTTGTGAGTCTTCTTTATCTGAAGGTACTTGTGAAAAGTCGGCACTGGAAATCATCCATCCATCCCTCCCTCCATCCATTCATTCATCCATCCATCCATCCACTCAAATGCATGTGTACCAAATGGTACACAACACTCAGGTTTGAATAACTGTTTTTGTTTTCCACTGCTATCTGTCAATATTTGTTAAACTTTTGCCACAAGTTATTATTTTCTACTCTCTAGTAGATGTAATACCTTCCTCGCATACTAAAGTCTGATAGAAAAATTCAGCTAAATTTTGCCAAATAGTACTGCTTGTGACATGACCTCTAGTGAAGTTCTTGCATTTCCCAGTACTTATAAATTGTCAGTGTGTGGTGACCTCCATTATAACACCAATACTGATCTGTGTAATTACCACAGAAATCACTGTGTCATGCTATAGTTCAGTCCCAACCAAATTTCAGTTTGATTCAGTGGCAAAACCAAACCAAAAATCAAACCAAAAATCCCCTAAAAATCCTCCCCACATAGGACAATGTAGGGTTGGGTGGTGGAGGATGGTTGTGTGTCTGTGGTGTCCCAACCTTAATGGGAAATGCACACCCAAGATTTGTAGATACTCATGGGTGAAAGGAACAGCAAAAGTCAGAGTATCTGCAAAAGTGTGCAAATTTTATTACACATCTGCCATGGAAATAGCTATTTTATAGTCCCTGACCTCCTATATAAGAACAAGGCAGTGGGTTTTGAATAAAGGGGTAGTGTGGAAAGGAAGGGAGACAGAAAGATGGATTAAAGATGGAAGGAGAGAAAGAAAGGAAGAAAGGGAAAAAAAGAGATCAGTGGTCCTGGCTCCACCATCAATTCAGCTGACAGGAAGTTTAGGGTCCTGGGGCACATGTGTGCTCAGGTTTTGTGGGGGTACCTTTTTGTAGTAAAATTTCTGTGCCCTGGAGCTAACTTTCTCACTTGCTATACAAGTGAGATATCATGGGCAGCCCCTTCTCCCAGATCTTTCTGGAGATGGTTTGGAGGCTTTGGGGGTCTTGAGTGCTCTTGATCCTCCCTTGCAGTCCATTCCCACCTATTTCTCAGCCTCATTCTTGCACCTCTGATGTATGGTGTTGTGCTTATCTCCAGGAGACAGAACAAGGACACTTGTCTCAGAAAAATGTTGCCCTACCTCTCTATGGCTCCTTTCTCCAGCCATAACAATTCTTGGTTGGCTCCATGGCTATCTGGATATCAGTGTTTGAGTAACACACATAAATTTCCTTATCTCTAGACTTCTACAGTGTACCCTTTAGTTTGTCACTTTTTATTTTTGGAATTTGCAGCCATTGTTACCTGTTTTAAACCTAAGATAGTAGATGACAGCCCAGTTCTGATAATATCCTGGGAGGTAAGATTTTAAAAGGTGCCCTTCTACAAATGTGAAAAATCTTTAATTGACAACCCAAAAAGTAAGGAAGATTGAAAGTGTCTAGTTTTCCTAGACAGAATCCATGATTTCTGCAAGACAATCTTTGGACAGTAATGGTTTCCTTCTAAAGTCCCATCTCCAAATTCCTAGAAGAAAGTGTATGGGCTGCATAGTTCTATGCTTAGTCAGGGCATTTATCTTTGTCCTTTGCAGTTAACAAGTATGGGGCATAGCTGATTTTATACCTGTATCTGGAGTAGTGTATGATGACCTCATAAAAACCCAGGGAAGGATCAGAGTCCCACCATGGGCCAAGATCTGCTTGGTGAAATGCTTCTGTTGACAAAGCAAAGGACTATCCTTGCAAAAAGCAGTCATAATGCAGGTATTTGTAGTGTTTATAGTTTAGCTGTCGATGTACCTGATAGAAAATAAGTTTCATACAGGTTAAATGTGTTACAGCTGGGAAGCACTTTCAATAGCTGTGATGGATTTTTTTTCCTAATGAAGAGATAAATTATTTCTAATGGAAGAAAAGCAGGTATACTTTTCTTTATTACAGGCAAAACTAAAAATAACAAAATTCAAAGGGCATGCAGTGGGATCGACACAGAAGCTTAGCCTGTGACAAATTGTTAGGCTGGATGGCCAAATGCATCTGAGCTTGAAACAAGACCAAAGCTATAGGAGCTGCACAACAGCTGTGCTTGAGGCACTGCACACCAGGGGCGCAGGGCAGTTCTTGTCCCAGGCTCAGCACAGTGCCCAAGGTGCCTTGAGGTGCATCACCTTCCTGCTCATGCTGCAGGAGTCTTCACCTGTGTGTGAGCAGGGCAGGCATTCTTCTTGCCAAGTGCTGCTTTGGCCCTGCTCTGGGAGCTTTAATACAATTTGAGTGCTGCACAGACCTTTCTGAGCTCAAAATGACTTTCACCAATATCAAGGAAGACTTAAGTGGCATTCAAATGTCACTAAAGTGCTAATTAAGCAAGGGCCAAGGTGGTGTAAAGACCTCTTATGTGGATTTCATCCACTTCAGCACTGCAATTTCTTTTAATTAAGACTTTTTGTTATTGTCAGTGGAAACTGAGAGAAAAAGACATGGGAGAAAAAAAAGAAAGCATCACATCTTATCTAGCATTTGCAAGGTGAGGAGTACCACATCCTGAGATGCTTGCTCTCTGTGCCTCAAGGAAGGAGCCACAGAAATATTGCTTCTAAGGGACCAGCTTTTTTTACCATCTCTATCAAAAGTGCCTCCAAGGCTTTATAATTCCTTATAATAAGCTATGGACATTTCTGTGCTGGCAGATCAGTGCAGACTGCTGATCCACTAGTACAAGCTGTGTGTCCATCCAAGTCACTGAAACTATCAAAACTCAAATTATTGCCTTCCCATCTCAGAAGGATAAAATGTGCTTTTCTGCGTGTGTTAAATGGACATCTTGAGCTAAGTTTAGCAATCCTCTTACTTCTCCTGCTCTCATGTTTCTCGCTCTTCTGTAAACACAGCTCTGCACTCAGTGCCAGCGATGCCTTTGCCAGTTGGCTGCTGTGAGTCCTGATTCAGTGTTTACTCACTCCTGGGTCAAGCAACATGTTAGGACAGGAAGTGTCTAGCTATCATTTACTAGCTTCTCCTGAAAGGCTGCTGTCTTCACCAGGAACAGCTTCACACTTGGAAGGATAGGGAAGTAACCATGCTTAAAACAAAATTCAGGACCTGGCTCAGGTCTGTTGCAGCTGGGTCCTTGTGGCTGAATCTCCTACTGGGAGGCCCATGCTGGCCCCACGAGTCACCAGAGCAATGTGCAGTTCAGTGCAGAGCAGCATGCAATTTTCTCCCAGAGCTGGAGCTGTGGGGTCCAGGCTATGCTTGAAGCTCCAGATTGCCTAAAAGCCTGGATGTGGAGTCTTTGCTAGCAGGCTGATATGGAGTTTTTGCTAGTAGGCTGGTAGACCTACACTACAAATGCACAACTTGTTGTCCCTACTTCGGGACAGGGCTGTTCCTAAGGTCGGAGTTTCTTGAGAGAAGTCTCCTCATGTTCTCTCTGCTAAGGGTATTTCTTTGACCTGCTCTCTCATATATAGCTGAAAAACAGTGTGGGTGTTAATTAAAAAACCCCCAACCTTCCCTTCCCCCTCAAAAAGCAGCCCCTGCTGGTTCAGAGCCGTCTCCTGCTCCCATATTAACTTACCCAAAGGATAGGGCAAAGATAAGTTCCCGCCAGACTCAGTAGACATTAATTGCATTATTTAATGCTCTAAGAGAAGCTACCCAACTGTTATGGTGAGCAAGATGGGGACAGGACACATTCTCAAATGCAGGTTCAGACTGCTCCTCATTTTTTACATAGGTACTGCTTTGGAAAGAAAACCTGACTGGGAACTTAAGTCAGACGTTCTCTAGATGGGCTCAGAGTGAAACCCTTAACAGCACTGCTGGTTAGTTCTTTGAACAGGCATGTACTTAAACTGACGCCTCTGCTGCACAAATCCATTGGTAGTGAAACAGGCAAAGGACTGTTGCTGTCCACCCTGTGCACAAAAAATGTAAATTTCTCCCCAGCTTTTAATTAATTGCAAGAGAGATTACCTAAGGTAATTTATTTTTATGCTTCCCAGTTCTAGAAGAGAATTAACCTATTTTTTGAAAAACAGTCCCCTTTCTGGCCCTCCACCTGAATTCTCCATGTTCAGAGGCAGCAGTTTCCCACTGCTACCCAGCAGGTGTGCTCCTATCATTTGTACAAAGTCTGTCTTTAGGGCATGAAAGGAGTCAACTTTGACAGCTGTCTGCCAAGATTTCAGACAGTCTCTGCCTCTGTGCTAGACCAGTGTGAGTTTTCCAGGTCTGCTAAGAGCTGTACTGAATCACTGTGAGCTACCAAATATGAAATTTCTGGCTTTTGCCTGAAGGCCAGTTAAAAGACTTTGTGCAGCTTAACCTCACTTGGTTACATATAGGTTAGTTTACATTTCAGTATTCAGTGAATTTGAGTGGTTGGGTGTACATCAGCCTGGGGTGAGTTTCTGTCTCCAAAGCAGGCAGCACTGAGCTCTGCCTACCCTGCTTCGGCACTGTGAGGTCTGCTAGTCAGGGATGAGTGGTAATTTATGAGACTAGTCCTCCTACTTTTACTTTTAAATTCTCTATTACGTTGTTCAGGCTGCTGCTGCTAGTGCTGAGAATTGACAGCAGGTGGTAGGTGCTCATACTCCTCTCCTCCTACTAGGCTGGAAACTGCTGCCAGCACAAGGGAAAAGAAGGAAGATATTGTGCTGTAATGGAGGCAGTAGCAGACAAGTGTGGGGTCTGATCCTTTGCTCTGGCATGCCAGACCTCCTCGCCTGAGTGTCTCAGCTGTGATCTAGCCACCTGTGATTCCTTTCTTGATGGACACCCTGCCATCCAGAGTGACATTTGACATTTACAGCATCCAAGTGCAACTGTTGCAACTGCCATGTGTCTGAAGTAGAAGACAAGGAAGCTGGAAGTTTGCTTTGGAAATTGGAGTCTCCTCTAGGTGCTACTGAGCAATAGAATAGAATTTGAGCAATGGGATGGCAGTCAGGCTGGTGTAGTAACATGACACATAAATGGGCACCACCCTCCGTGGGCTCTGGCTACCTGTATGGAATGTGTTTTAGCTGCAAGGCCCCTGGGAAGAATTCACCCAGGAAGCAAAATGTATGTCTGAGTTTTGGTGCATGTTTGAAGAGGGGAAAGTTACTCTTCTCCAACAGCTACCCCTAAATCTTTGGCAAGCCCATCTAATTAAACTTGTTGAAGGTGCAGGGACCTGTGGATAAGAAAACAAGTTTGTTTCTCTACGTCAGGATTCTGTTTCCTAAGGATTTGTGTCTATAAGCTTTAGCTGAAGATTTGCCAGTGTCAAAATATGTGTATTTACACATTAACTTGTTCTTCAGACAAGGCACATGTTTGCTTTGTCCCTTCTGTCCTGTCATTTGTTTCCACAAATCTTGTAGGAATATTAACTGTTTTCTAGACCTCAGCTACACCACATTAAATCCATCTGGAATCAGCTAATGGTTTTATAACTTGTTGAATTAAAGGTGCATACATGTGCCACACACACATACACAGAAAACAGTAACAAAAGGCCATTTTCCTTACAAAACCAAGGGAATACACTTACTGTAATTGTTACTTTCACTCTAACAGTAGCCAGATATACCAAAGTCACCACTGTGCCAGGTATGGGAAAGGAGGCTCTTTTATTAATTTCATAGAAAATAGGTTTAATTTTAACTCAGCCATTACACCCCAAAAGTGAATTGCTTGTGCTGAAGAGTCCATTCTGTCCTCCATTAAGTTTATGATGTGGTCTCCAGCCTAGGGAGAGGTTGCTTCTTACCAACCTGTTACTTATTTATGTCTTTACCAGACACAGTAATGAGTCTGTAAGCAGCAAGACCAGTGATCATAAAAAAGCTATATTGAATTTAGTCTCGTCTGAACCAAATTAAACGTCTCTATAATATGCAATGCATATTGCAGTCCCAAGAGGTGAAAATGAAACTGGGCTTTTAGGTTCCTTCTGTTCATTCTGGGGCCTTCTGCGTTTTTGTTTTTTTGTTTTTTTGTTTTTTTTTTTTGTCAGCCTCTCCTTTTGCACCAGAAACAGAACCTATATTTAGTGTGCATGTATTCATCACTGATGGTTTCCTCTCTTCCCTCTCCTTGCACGGCCCCAGGGCTGCTGCCATATGAACCTTTCACCATGGTAGCGGTGAAAATGCTGAAGGAGGAAGCATCTGCAGACATGCAGGCCGACTTTCAGAGGGAAGCAGCTCTCATGGCAGAGTTTGACAATCCAAATATCGTCAAGCTTTTAGGTATCTCAGTGCAGCATCCTGTTGCCTTAACAGGATGGTGCATAACATCAAAACCTCCCCATGCTGCACTAAGTGTACTGCTGGCCACCTTGCTGCCTAGCTCTGCTTCCAGTCTAAGAACATTGACACAGATGTCTTACAGAGAAGACATGAACTTCCTGGAACTGTAATTTATTTTGTGGCTACTGAAAAGCAACAGCACAATTCTTGTTATTTTTATAGGTCCCACTTACTATTGTGATGTCTGAACACTTAATAGCATTTAAAAAACCAAAATCAAATGAACAAAAAAAGCCAGTCACCAAAATGGTCTCTTCCTTTCCTTCCATTCTCATCTGAAAGCACATCCTTCTTTGCTGGATTATTTTTAGAAAGTCTTGTCTCTGCAGCTTGGCTGTTAAGGCATTTTCTGAGAAGAAAGCTGCTGACCAAAAATATTCTTTTAGAAAATTATCAAGTTTTTGTCTGAAGTAAATGCTGCTGGCCACCTTTATCCAGCAATCCTGCCCTAAGTTGCTGTATGCAGATCTGATTTTCATCAACAGGGGCATCTGAGATCTTTATTTCAGTAGGAAGCTCCACAACATTTTGAAATGGATAAACTTCAGTTTTGGGAAAGCTGGGTTGATGCAGATACTTTGGCTACAGAAAAGAAAAGCAGGAAATACACTGAGCTCAACTAAACTTTGTGCTTATTGTTAACACATTTTAGGCCAGAAAAGGGCAAAGGTACAGGCACAAACTAGGATGTGGACAAACAGCCCCATTGTTGAAGATAGTTTAGATGATAAATCTCTCACATACACTTGTCATGCTTGTCAGATCCTGATGTCGTCAGATTGGGAACAGCTATTTGTTTTTCCTCAAAGATTCAAATATTAGGTCATAAACCAGAATTTCAGATTTCACAGTAAGTTGCATCACCAATTGCTAAATGATGGCTCTAAGAAAGCAAAACACATGCATTTTAAATGTTGGCCTTTGCTGGTTAGCAGCTTAATGATAGGAGCACAAATATTACTATATCACTGTATGATCTGTAAGGCTCATGGAGGTGTGGTTAATGCTGGCTCACCAATAAAGCTGATGAAGAGCCAAGCATGTGCCCTTCAGTGGGACTGCATTCTGCATCTAACAGATATGGTAAATGTCTCCTTTCTGCTGTTTTTGATTTGTCTTTCTTTCATTTTTGAATGTCTGTCATGCCAAAAGTAATTCCTCAACCAACATTTTTTGCATGAGTTGTTTAAAAAAAAAGAAAAATCCATAAGGGCAAGAGTGTCCTTGCAATTCAAGTGTTCCACTGAACCCTTGAACATGCCCCTTGTGAATACTTTTTGAGTCTTCCTGCATATGTGTCACCCCTGCAACAATATTATTGTTGTAATAATACAACAATCACAACAAATAAAATAATTAAAAATTACATGATCAGAACTTTAAAGGTTACTTCTCGAAACTCCTTACAGTTGCACCTGAGAAGAGGCAATACATTTGTTAATATCTACTTAAGGAGGATTGGGCTCTTAATCAAACAAAGCTCTAAAAGTCTGTGTTTTTTACCTGGGATGTTGAGAAAAATTGTGCATGCAGGCATGTGCATGACTTGTTAGCATCACCGACAGAGCTCAGCATTAGATCCCTGATGAAGGAACTTTAAAAGAGGCAGCATGCATGATGGATGCATACAAAGTGGATGGCATTTGCATGGTCACCTCTCTCTCTGCGTTGTTGAAAGTCTCCCTTTTGCGTAAGCGTTTTTGGCCATTTTGGCTCTTGCACAGCAGAAGTCTCTTTGCTCCCCAAATGACCTGTGTGGTCTGTGCTCTCCCAGGCGTGTGTGCAGTTGGGAAGCCGATGTGCCTGCTGTTCGAGTACATGGCCTACGGGGATCTGAACGAGTACCTGCGTGACCGCTCTCCCCGCAACCTCTGCAGCCTGGCGCAGGGCAGTCTGGACACCAGGCTTGGCCTCCCAAACCCCCTGGCACTGTGCTGCACCAGCCAGCTCTGCATTGCCAAGCAGGTGGCTGCTGGCATGGCGTACCTCTCCGAGCGCAAGTTTGTCCACCGGGATTTGGCCACCAGGAACTGCCTGGTGGGGGAGAACATGGTGGTCAAAATTGCTGATTTTGGTCTCTCGAGGAACATGTATTCGGCTGACTATTACAAAGCAAATGAGAATGATGCCATCCCCATCCGCTGGATGCCCCCCGAGTCCATTTTCTACAACCGCTACACCACAGAGTCGGATGTGTGGGCCTACGGAGTGGTGCTGTGGGAGATCTTCTCCTATGGCATGCAGCCTTACTATGGGATGGCTCACGAGGAGGTCATCTTCTACGTGAGGGATGGGAATGTCCTCTCCTGCCCAGACAACTGTCCCCTGGAGCTCTACAACCTGATGCGTCTCTGCTGGAGCAAGTTGCCTGCTGACCGGCCAAGCTTTGCCAGCATCCACCGCATCTTGGAGCGCATGTACGAGAGGGCCGTGGCCAACATGTCTGTCTGAGGGATGCCTTTCCTTCCTTGTCTCCTGTGTCCACCCATCCAGACTGACTTGGATCAGCCCATGAGCACCTGAGTGATGGTGATGTCACACAATGTCCCACTCAGAGAGGAGAAACAGCTTGTTCCACTACCAAGGAAGAAATACTGACTGTACCCCCTGATACACCTTCTTGAGTGGGACTATATCTCCCAAACAGCAGTGCTGACCTTTAGCCACCAAGACAGGACTCCTCAGGTTGGTGAGAGCGCTGGTTGTGCTGAGTCAGTGCTTTTAGTTAGCATTTCCAGGAGCACAGAATTGCCCAGGGAAGGCAAACCAGTGTTTCTTCCTAACCACTGTTTCTTCCCTTCCTAACAGATCTCACCATGCCCTTCTGCATTTACACTCTTGGCTTTTACCTCTTTTCCCCCCTTTCTCTTATGTTTTCAAGTATTATTTAAAAAAAAAAAGATTGCAGAGGTCAATCTTCTTTTGGGGATACTGTTTATTATTTTATTTTTGCATACTGTTTACTATTTTGTTTTTGCATACTCAGTCCTTTTTGCAGAAAAAGGATGTTTCTGAAGCCACAGGCCACTTTTGTCTTCCTTTTATCTTCCATTCTCTCTCATTACAATAACACTGACAGAGTCAAAACAGGAGCCTGCTGAACCACTGGCAGCCACCTGCATCTTATGTTACAGAGACAGGCAAACTCCTGTCAAGCATGACACTTTCCATTTTCCAGTCTGGGAAATCCAGAGTCATGTTCACTTGATGTTTGTTAAAGTTCCACCTAAAAGCTTTCCTTAAGCATTGCACCACATCTTTTCTGCCTTCCCCTGAAGCAACAAAGCCATTTGGTGCTACAGGAGAAATTCATCCCAAAGACCTGGTGCTGCACTTTGTAGGCATCCAAGGTGTATTTATTTGCCGCTGTATGGTCCTCACCATGCAGAAAGCAGGAAGAAATGCATCCTTTCTTTGCAGATATGTGGCAAGTTGTATTAATTATTTCCTTTTCCTTTACAATCTTTGCCTCCTGTTTCTGGTTTTCCTTTCCTGACAGACTCTCCTAAGTCCCACTACAATATTTGCTGGCCACCTTTCCTTGTGCTGCAGTTTAGAGATAGAGAAATAAGGAAGGTGGATGTCTGCCACCAATGTCCTTCAGAGACAACCTGTCAGTTAAGAGAAGGTGGAGAAAGTGGGTGCAGACAAGAAGAGTTGCAAACTGTCCATATGCAGGGCAAAGATGAGACTGCCTCAGTTACACACAGCCCGCAGCCCATCTCCAAACACCAAATGTTTCTCTGCTGAAAGTTCTCCAAATTGTAATGGATACTTCAATGCAGAGAAAATTTTATTCCTCTGGTGGCAAGTGTAACCTTTTAGCTCCTTGTGGAGTGATGAGCAGTTGTCCCAGAGCCTCATTGCTGATACAAAATATAGTCTAAGGCAGGGATGTGTATTGTGACTGAAGAGCAGGAGTGCAAGTGAATGAGTGTTTAGTGTGACTTCTGTAACCGGGACACACTGCTTTAGCTTACCCAGAAAGCAGCAGCAGAGAGCAGCTATCTATGGTTTCTGAAAGGTAAGCTTGAAAAGGTCTGTGAACCATTTTAAAGAGCAGTCTAGAAAAAATCATACTTTCATCTGCTGCTCTCTTGTTTGTTTGGGTTTTTATTTTGTTGGTTTTGTTGGTTTTTTTTTCACATAACCATGGTTTGTGGCCACAACAGCATTGTTTAATATTTTCAGGCCACTGGTGTCACTTTCACTTGGAGCAAAGATCATGCAATTACCAAAGAGAGTGGCAAGGAAAGAGGTTTGGGCTGCAAAATGTTGAAGTGCTAGAATGGTAACTGCACAGTGAGCACAAAATGGCCAGTGCTGTCTTAATCATTTAGCAGTCCTACCATCATGCTGCTATGACACAGCAGTTTACTGAGGTTTGGATGCTAAAGACACATACCCTCGAAAATCCCAAAGCCCTCAATTTCAATAAAAAATTATACTGGAGTTCCTTATATAGCTCCTGTTATTTAATTCTGACCACCTTGCAGTGTGCACTGTTAAATTTCTGTTAGGTTGTATCAGCCGCCTGTCTGTCTTCCCTGTTCTGAGGAGGCAGAAATGTGGAGGCAGGCCTGGAGGGATGACGAGTGATGCTGAGCTGAGCCCACATACACAGCCCAGGATCCTTGCATCATCTCTGTAATGGAAGGTGCACATTCAAGATCCCTGCAGTGCTCAAGGCATCAGGCATTTTGTCACCCTCTTTAGAGGGCAGGGTCAGAAGCTGTGTGGGTAGTGGTGTGGGTCCAGGTACCTAGCCCCTCCTCTGAAGCTGGAATGATTCTTATGCTAAGCAAAGTGCACAGTAACAGGTGCAAAACCTGCACGATGTGCTAAATGTAAACAAACACACCTATTTACAGTCTGGAGGACAGTCTGCCTTTCTGCCTTCTAGAATCCCAGTGCTGGCTTCAGTTGTTCATATTCTCACTCCCCCAGGAAAATGATTTTAAAACCATAATCACAGTTTTCTTCTTAGCTGCCTGTAATGTCACATGCTTGGAATTTTCACTCACTTTCTTTGTGAAAGAAGGACTCCCATAAACTTGGAAGTGTAGCCCTTTTCATCTCATTTTCCTAGTCCAAATACTTCTCTCAGTGGCTCCATATTTAGGAAAACAGTGGAAAATTTGGTCTTCTTTGTCCAGCATTCCAGCCTTTGCATTATTTGCATGTACTGAAGTGTGAGGTGGGCCGTGTCTGCAGGTCAGGAGGGAAAAAGCTTCCTTTCTTGCAGGAGGAAAGAGACTATTTCAAGATAGACTCAGAGAAGCTCTCAGCAACATGCTCTCCAGGGATGGTAATCCATCCTGCGTACCGATCCAGCAGGAGGGCTTAGCACCTAAATGGTGCTGTCCTTTGAGGATTAAACTGTAGCAAGACTTCTGCTGCCTTCGTGTGTAGCTGGATTTTACTGTTTCCTTCTGCTGTATGCTTTTCAGCCTGCTAGGAACTGGGGACTAACTGCTTTCATGACATGCCTTCTTTCACAGATTTTTTTTCTCCTCATGTTTAAGATTCTGCTGTCTTTATTCTGTATTTTACAGTGTGCTATGCCAGATTCTTCTAAACTTTCTGCACAATTATCGTGTAACACAAATTATTTTGAATGGGAGTAAACAAAGGGATTAGGAGACCGTAGAAGAGCGAAAAAAGTTTGTTACTCAAAAAGTTGCTTGGAAGCAAAAATATTTTGCTTCGCTAGTTTGGATTTATAATTCATGTGGAGAGAGAAGATAAATCAAAAATGAACATTTTTGTGTTAATTTTAGAATACTTGTGTGCTGCAAGATAGAGCACTTTTCTACATTTAGTTCTGTCCATACTGGCCCAAAAAATATGGAATGCTTCCTAAATTTTCATGTCACCCTGGTGCAGGGACCATACTAATACATGAATTTGAAATGAACCTTTTTGGTGTTTCGGTTCTCATTCCCACTGATAGTAGAGGGAGCCAGCAATCCGGGGTACTGGATGAGAACCTCAAGATGAAGATTTGCAGCACATTTGATGTACCCATTCGCTTTGCAAGTCTGCTGCCTTGAGCACTGGCAGCACGTATACATCTTTATCCTGGGTGACATAATGTGAAATCTGACCAACCAAACAGCACAGAAATCCTCTCATGTTCCTGTGCCTTTATTTGACAGTTGCATTTAAAATGCATTTTTAAAAGCATAAATTCCATAATTGATTGGATGCTCTTTGCAACATGATCAAATTTGGTTCAGAGGAACTTCCTCTCAAACATTTTGTGGGCTAAACATAACTGTCTTGTCTCATTTACCCAAGAGAATATACTAATTATTATTGTGTGATTGTTTGTTATACCTTCATGAATGATGGCTTTGAAAGACATCCTTAGCAGAGGCAGAGATGTACATTTCTCATTATCTCAACCTGTGTAAATCATGTGTGCAATATTTTATAAAGAGACATTGAAAAGGATCATACTAATTCTGTTGTCTCTGTTCTCTTACTTCTCCAGCATGGTTTTGCCTTTTTTTTTTTTTTTTTTTTTTTTT
>VZTT01076588.1:55196-80593 GCA_013400855.1 Buphagus erythrorhynchus
TTTTTTTTTTTTTTTTTTTTGGTTTTGATTTTGGTTTTGTTATATTTTCATTTTTGTGGGTTTTTTTTCCTGAAAATGGATGTATTCAATTTTATTAAAACATCTTTGTTACAGCTTTGATATCACAATGATTATACTGCAGGGAATTGCAGTAATAAGTCAACTTATTACGTGTGCTCAAAGGCATGTTGTTTTGGTGGGTTAAATTGGGTGCTGTAGGAACACATTAAGAAACTTTACATTATGAGAACACATTAAGGGCTGGACAAGGGAAAGGAGAATGTTCTTACAGCAATGTGGATTGGAGTTCCTTGATCACTATCCCAAGGTGTAAGATGCCTCACACAGGTGGGAATGACATCAGTCCCCTTCCCAATATCTGCTGGTATTTGTGCCTGGATTCTCATCTCACACCTAGATGTGTGGAATTAAAGTGTGATATAAAATCAATAGGTAATTGAGTTTGCTGTCTGCAGAACACAGCTGAGCAAAGTTTCATGCTGATGGGTTTACCTAAAAGGCTATAACTCCTTTTTTCTGCACATGATCCTTGAAAATGAGCCCACTCAGTAAGTCTATGGGAATTCTAACTATTTCAAAATTAATTGCAAATCTTTAACAGTTAGAAATGGGGAATCAAACAAAATTTTCTGACTACAATTAGTCAGAAATCAGAAGGTACACTCTTTCTTTCTCTTCTTGCCCCCCAGCACCCAACCCCCAATCTAAAGTGTTTTCTGCAAATCTTCTTGCTAGAAACCTTATGGAAAAAAGTGTTTTGTAAGTATTGTCTTTGCTGAGAAAGTTATTAATTAATTAGGAAAGGAGTTATTTTTTCATCCTCTCAATCAGATTGAATCATATTAAAGGCTTGACTGTTACATGCCAAGGTTTTCAAGGCATAAGAAGAAGTGGTGCACTCATTTCCCACTACAAAATGAACAGACTTTTGAAACTGTAGAGAAACATTCTTCTAGCCTGGCTAAAAAGCTGACCCTATTACAGAACCTGTTCTCTCCAGCAGTACAGTCTCTGCCAGGCTTCCCTTCTTCCAACCCCCTTCTGAGATTACCTGAACCAGACAGCACAATGGGATGTCCGCACGTAATAGAGGATTTGATTTTCTTGGCTTTTATATGTGATTTTGTAAATGCATATCCTGGTGCTTGTGTATGTGTGTATGGGAAGAGGTGAGGAAGGGGAGGGCAAAAGAGGTTTCATTCAGCCCTCTATGTAAATTCCTTGTTGTATCTTTCCATTCATTCTAAAACTTTGCATTCTTCAGCTGAATGTAATGACATCTCACTTCCTCAAAGGAAACTTGAGGTCCTAAGAGGCCTGTGCTAAGTTTCTGTCATTGCAGTGATGTGGGAGTTGCTGCCTCTCTGCTGCTGGTGTGGGGCTCTGAAGTAACATGAGGCAGCTTTTCATATTTCATAAAGAACTCAGAGGCTTTCAGCAGTGTTCAAATTCAGGACTAGGATAATTTTATTATTAAAAAGAAAGAAAAAAGAAAAAACTCCTATCAGTTTACCTATTCCACCAAAACCACAGAGCCTGTCGTAATAATATCATTAGTGTTTTACAAGTTTGTCAACCTTGGGAGAAAAATTATGCACTCATTTGTTGGCAAATCTTTAGAAACTCACCTTTTTATACAGTCTTGCTGTGCATAGCCAAGAGCATTCCCTGGAGGCCTCTGTCCATATTAGTGGTACAGTGGCCAGTTGTAACTGTAGAAGGGGGAACATATGAGAAGTTTGAAGCTGCCCTTAAAACCAGAACTAGCAATTTTCTTCAGTGCTGGAGTGGTAGCCCTTAGCAAAGGTCATACTTTATACCACTGACGTATTCATGTGCTAACACAGCATCTTATAATATCCTACAAATTTAGTATTGAATAAATAAGAGTTTCATCAGCAACTGATAGACAGAAGGTTTTATGATAAATTTGGACCAAAAAGCAATCAATTAATTAATTCTATTTATTGAAGAAATATTTTTCTTCTGTCTGCTGGGATGCTTTAAAACTTGTGCTATTTATAAGTCAGTGTGCTTACTTTGACTGAGATAACCACACCACAGATTTCTACAGGGCATGACTGAACACGCTGAAGCACTTGTATGTTTATCTGCCCTCCCCTATGGCTCTTATATAAAAGAGATGTTACACTTTGGGAGTTTATGTAGGCTAGCTAACTTCTATGTAAGCAAAAAACTTGATGGAAGAGGGGATCTGTGCAGAAATGAGGAGTGCCAGATGAATGAATGGGGGTTATTCACCCTCTGGATGTTGAGATCATGCTGTGCTAAATTTGACTTCTTATTTAAAGCAGTGCTGACTTCAAAGCAGTGACACTGAAGAACAGGAGGGCTTTGGTTATTGTGAAGATGGGAAACTTCCCGTGGCGGCTCCGAACAGATGGGATAATGTGGGATTGCTACATGCAAAGTGCAGCAAGGAGCAGGGCATTTGTCAGCCGAGGAGCACACCATTTTCCTGAGGGATACAATACCAGGCACAGTCAGTCCCATGCCACATTCACTCAGATTTGGTTGAGATTTATTTGCAGTACTTTTGTTATTTTTTCTTCTGTTCTGAAACACAATGAGATCTCTTGATGCTTGTGCTCCAAGACCCTGAACTCTCCACACCTTGTGCTATTCTCAAGGCAAGCAGCAGGACAGCCCTACTGCCGTTTCCTTCCTCCTAGCAATGCACCAATTTCATCTGGTCACAGGGTCCAGATGGATGCCTGTTTGTGAAGCAGGGCAGCACCAGTAAACAAGAATGTTTCCACACCTCTTACAGCGGTGAAGAGGTGTGCCTGTTTGGCCCCTGCATAGAACAGCACTATCCCTACCCCAGGCAGGTACCTGACCTGCAACAGAGGTGCAAGTCTATGGGGCTGGGAGGCTGCATTTTGTTTGGAAAGAGCTCCTGGAGAGGACTGTACAAAATGTTCAGATCAAAACGTCCAGCAATGAAAAGCCACTCAGGTTTGGGTGTCATTGCTGGCCCTGATGATGTGTGCCAGGAGGATCTGCATGCCGCTAGGCTGCTGAATGGCTACATTTCAAGAGAAACTGCTCTGATTTATAGCTCGGTGTCAGTAGCACATTTCAGTCCAACAGCCGAGGACTGGCAGGGGAATGGACAAGACGACTTGGTATTGGCATGTCTTACATGTGATATCTTCAAGTCAACAGCAAAGCATTTTAATTATCTGTCCTCTCATTAATCTCAGATGTGAAAAACTGTGACTGTCTGGACACCAGGTGACACCTGTCTAGACAAAACAATAAATGTTTTGGCTAATCTATTTTACTGTGTACCATGCCACATACAGACACAGCACTAGGATACTTATACATTGTGCTGAACCAGATTGCTGTCTCTTTTGTTAACAATATGCACTATTGCCTCAAGATACAGGACAGAAGAGTATTTGATTTAGCTTGTGTGAGATAAATCCTGTCAATGAGAGGGACACTCTGCCTATTTGGAAACATATCCTGACTCAGCAAGACGTGCATAAATATTTTTCTTGGACAGCTACCATGCAGTCAAGTAACTGCTACTACACATTTGCCCTTTTATGCCAATCTAGACAAAGGATTATCTGTTACCAAGAAGTTTTTAAAAATAACTTGAGATAAAATGTTAGATTAAATTCTTACATATGAGATAAAAGTGTCTCTGTCCACAAGAAAAAATATGCACAGTTCATCATTTTGGAATTCTGAGATCCTTTTTGCCTTCACTGGCAATTCTAACTTTACTCAGAGATTAGCAGGGCTTCCAATGAACTTCAAAACAAGGATGCAAAAAATCATACACAGGGCACAGTTACATGCATATGAGGCTACAGATGCCAAAGTATGAACACATTTAAAGAAAAAGAAAACAAAGCAGATTACACTCATTCATATGGGAGAGGCCTGTCAATATGCATTACATATGATGATTTCAGTGATTTACACTGCTGTTTTCTAGAGCATTTTTGAGGAACAAAGAGCAAAAAAAACTACTTTATGGATGTAGGTGTGACTGAAACTGGGGCTTTTCTTAAAACATCTACTGCCAAGAGTTGGAGTCATGACACCAAATATCTGTCCTGGTACCTGGTTTACTGCTCCTATTGTAAGATTCCTTTGCAGAAGGGCCTGGGCTGTAAAATCTGGGCTCAGATCACAGCTATCTCCTAGCTGAAGGATAACTCTTTGGTCTGGCCTTGGCATTGGCATGTAACTGGATTAAAAAATATTAACTTTCTGTTTTCTTGTACTGTGTTTTAGTTTGTCTTGGATAATGCTTAAAACACCTTCTGAACCAAAATCTGAGCATCCTTCAATGGACAATTGCCCTGTGTGCACCTGCAGGGCTTAAAGAATCAGAAAAACTTCTGGTGCAACTCAAAGTATTGCGACCCACTGACTGTGCCAATTACTTTTGACCATGTTTCCAGCTGACAGAGATGCAACAGTATCAAATATTGAAGGGAAATAACTGAAAGGCATAATGAAAAATAGACCAGATGATACAGAGTAAGAAACCAAGCTCATCTGCAGAGGAAGCTTTTAGAGACTGAAGCCCCTGCAGCTGCACATCGTACCTACACTTCAGTTGGGTGCTCTAATCCTCTGATCCCACTGTGGCAGTTGGGATTGCACACAGACATCTTATGAGTTAAAATCACAAACACCTGCGTTTCGAGCCCTTGTCTCTGAGCAAGCCATAGGGAAATGTGTGCTGACAGGTGAATGCACACTCCACTGGATTCTGAAGTCCATTTGTGTCCCTAAGGCAAAGACTGCACGGAACTGGTTAGGTCACACACATCTCAGGATCATGTAATACTCTTCCTGCAGATTTGGCAAAGCAATAACTTGTAAAACACCAGCACAATATCAGCAGGAGTACTTCTTAGCAAGTGCTCTTTCCATCTGGTCACTAGTAGCCCTCAGTCCCCAGCTTTAAATGATTGCAGCCAAATGCAGTTCTTTCAGTTCCAAACCCTGAAACCATTGACCTAAGCAGCTGGCTGCCTTGTGTCTCCTGGGGCGGTCCTTTTCCAAAGAAACCCGTGATTCATCTGCAGATGGCTCCCTGAATCAGCAGGCAGCTCCACCCACAGCCAAGAAAACTCACAATCCCAGTGCTTGCTGCAAGGATGTGAACGCCAGGGCTGGCATGGACCTCTCTGCATTTTCAGAAACTTCTTGCTGTTTGTTTCAGGCTCAATGCTTGTCTGGGTGGCAGGAAGGAGAAAGACTTGTAGGACACACTGTTCACCATGGTGAGAGTTTGTGTTGCAAAGACTCTGTGATACTGCAGGACAACAACCACAAGGCACCCCAGGATGGGTGTGACTACTTTTGGGATGGCTTTTCTGTCCTTCTGAGGAACACAGTTCCTCCTAGCCAAGCAGCAGCAAGCATGTTGATGCTGTTACCAAGTAACAGACATGGTGGGATACAGCAGGGGTCATTTCCTGATCTGCTCCATTTCCTAGGGCAGGAGAAGTGGGGCAGAAGTATGAGACTCATCCTTTACCCTCCCCTGCATTGTTAGTGCTGCTTGCTGGCCCTTGAAGTTGAACTTCCCATGATTTTGGCACTATCAGGAGAAACTGGCTTGCTCAGAACATGCTTGAAAATGCCACCTCACTTTTGACAGCAAAGTTTTTGTAATATCAACAGTTATGCAAGGCAAAGATTTATAACACCTATGCTGCTGTAAATAAGGACAGTTTTGATCACATAACAGAGTTTTCTGTGTTGCTGCAAGTTCATGCTGGAGTTATATAAGAATGACCTGTACTTGACCTCCCCTGGCAGTTTCCCATATGCAATTAGAGATCTTCTGGTGACAAATTTATGATTGGATCCAAACAATTTGGCAAATTCCAGATACAGAAATTTCTGGTAAGCTGAGATTCCAAACAGCCTGATGATACCCCAGGCACATCTTCCAGATGTACAGTTTTGGTGGCAAACAGACAAGGAAAATTTCCTCTCTCCCTCTTTTCTCTTTGCTCTTGCTTCAGAGGTACTTTCATAAAAAAGAACCTTCTGGTAGCCCCTGCTTGGCTGAATTAATAGCTTACAGCAAGCTCTGGGGAAGTGCCCTTCCTGTCCTTCCTATGAGGTTTGTCTTTTTAAAAAATAAATGCATGTTTCAATAAGGCAAAAATGTGGTCATTTGCCACCTACAGCAGTACAAATTCGTGCTGTGAGCCTCCCAAGCCAAAATGACAGGAGGGCATTGGAAGTTCCCTGTCTCCTAATGCTTGCAACACAGCTTGTTTTATGTCTTTTTGTTTCTCTCCCCCGATCAGTACAGCAGAGGGAGATCGAGGGGGAAAAACAAAGAGACATAAAATACCTTGATTGGTTCCATAGTTGTCCCCTAAACCTGCAGTGCTGGGAAGGGGAATGCTGTAACTTGTGGCTCCAATCAGGCAAATCATCAGCCCCAGGACTTAACTGAAGGCCAATCCAAGGGTAGCCAGAGGTATAATGCCAGCCCCATGGGAGACCCAGCTGACAGCAGGTGCTGGGACCATTGAGATCATAGCATCGTCAAGGTTGGAAAAGACCTCTAAGATTATTGAGTTCCACTTACTTTACCCTTAGTTTTACCTACATTCCTGAGGAAGCAAATGGGTGGCCTTAGAGCCATGGTGAGTTGCTCAGCAATGTTCAGTGAAGCATGCTTTTGTCTAGAAATAATTTTCCTAAGTCTGTCCAAACAAAGACATCAAATGAACATCAACAGTAGCATAATGGAAATTTTGTGAGACCCACCACATCAAACTCATTATTTGAGGCTCATAAAAAATGAGATAGTCTGCCTGTTGGTAAGCAAGGAGAGACTCTCTACTCCTGTTGCAAATGGATTGAGATCAAGATAATAATTAATCCCTATTGTGTATTTTGTATGAGCTTCTGAGAACAGTCGTGAAGTCAATAGGTGAGAATACTTAAGCAAGCTTGCCCTAAGGGTGTGTGCAGTTTATCCCTTTCTGAGCACAAAAGTTCAGTATTTGACAGAGATTTGCCTATAAACATCTGACTAGGAACCAAAAACTTACTGCCAAACAGGACAGTTCTTTGAAACAGGCTCAGCCATGTTCTTCACTCTGCTTTTGGTAAAATACAGACAAGAATATGTTATGTATCATTACAGCTGTTACATTTGGCATAATAGGGTCTGATCCAGCTTTCATTCAAGACAGTTGAATAATTCCCATTCACCTCACTTAGGAGATGGCTACACTTCACAGCCAACTGTAGTTAAGTTAAAGACAAATCTGAACATTCCTAAAGCAATAAGGAGTGCTGCAGTAGCTGCTTTTCCCTGGTATTGGCACTCCTGGAGTTCAAGATGATGAACATACCTGAACCTTTCTTTGAGAATTTATTTTACAAAAAACCAAGCCCTTAGAAAGCCCTTTCATGGGCTTCTTTTTCCAGCAATGAACAAACTTCTTCCAGAGAGATACTTTATAAATCAGTTAAACTGAAACAGTGCTAAATAGTGTTTAGGAAATTGAGGTAGAGGGTGAAGATATCCATTCCTTTCTTTCATTCTAACATATATCATTTTAATGGCTGTTCCCTGGCTTTCTCTGACAAAGCAGTGACAAATTTCTGCAGTTGTTCTGAGACACAAAGCATTAATGGAAAAAATTAATACTGCTGCAGAGTTGGAAATGGTTTGGTTCACACAGGTTTCATGATAGCTAAGAGTGGTCCTGGCTGGGTACCTTTGTGCTGTCTCTGTTTCAGTGTTAGTTGTGCAAAGGGAAAAGAAGAGCTGGAGGTATCAACTCTCACAGTGATTTTCCAAAATATTCACTGACTAATGGAGACCTTCTCCCCTGTTCTCCTTTCCAATCCTGAGAAAAGAAGGCAAGAACTTACATGACTGTTCAAGTCAGGCTGCTTTACTCTCCTCCCTCTTAATAAAACAGCAAATTGAAAACAAGATAAGGCTAAGTATTGCACTCAGTAGCATTGAGGTTTGTAGAGGCTAAGACATGAGTAGTGAGTAGTTCTGAGCTGCCTAAAAAGCTAGTTAGAAACTCATGGGTGGAAAAAAAAGCCCAAATAAAAATTACCTGTGGTCTTCTATCTAAACAGAATTAAGAAATTTCTGGAAGAAGTAAGCTTCTCCCTCCAAAAGGAAAACCCCAAGAGGAACTGTAACTGCTGAGTTCCATGGCTTGTGCAGGGGTGTGAGGAGGGATCACAAAAAAACGAGCTATACAGGTGTAAAGAGTAAACGGCTGGGAATGTGACAACAGGTTTGTAGAGTTCAGGAGGTGTGTGTCTATATTTTAGGGAATGCTGGACTGCCAAAATATGATGCACATTCAAATCACACCTACAGAATATGCTGCCACAACAGAGACAACAGCACAGAATATTTTTTTCGGGAGAAGAATGAAATCAGAAAATCTGTTGATTCTCTTGAAGGCAGGGAGGCCTTGCAGAGAGACCTTGAGAAATTAGAGGGCTGGGCAATCACCAACTGTGTAAAGTTCAACAAGGGACAGTACCATATTCTGCACTTGGGATGGGGCAACCCTGGATTTACAGACAGAACAGGGAATGAGAGGCTGGAGAGCAGTGTTCCAGAAAGGGATCTGGGGGTCCTGGTTGAAGTTGAACACGAGCCAGCAGTGCCCTGGCAGCCAGGAGGGCCAACCCTGTCCTGGGGTGCATCAGGCACAGCATCACAGCCAGGCAAGGGAGGGGATTGTCCTGCTCTGCTCTGAGCTGGGGCAGCCTCACCTCCAGTGCTGGGGGCAGGTCTGGGTGACACAATGCAAAAAAGCCATTGACCTGTTAGAGAGTGTCCAGAGGAGGGCCACAAAGATGGTGAAGGGTTTGGAGGGGAAACTGTGTGAGGAGTGGCTGAGGTCACTGAGTCTGTTCAGCCTGGAGGAGACTGAGGACAGGCTTCACTGCAGTTACAGCTTCCTTGTGATGGGAAGAGGAGGGGCAGGCACTGATCTCTTCTCTGGTGACCAGTGACAGGATCTGAGGGAGTGGCCAGGGAAGGTTTAGGTTGGATATTAGAAAAAAATACTTTCCCCAGAGGGTGGTTGGGCACTGGAACAGGCTCCCAGGGAAATGGGCACACTGGTGTTTGGACAACGCACTTGTGTACATTGTATGACTCTTGGGGATGGTGCTGTGCAGGGCCAGGAGCTGGACTTGATGATCCTTGTGAGTCCCTTCCAAATTAGCATTCTGTGAAAAGCAAAAGTCATGAGGAAGAGCTGGCTGAAGGTCATTTAATAACTCCTTCAGTTCAGTTCTCCTTGCACACCCTGTGAAGGAGATAAAACTGATTCTTGGCTAGCTGAGATCGTTTCCAAGGAAGGGAACAGGGAAGGGAACAGGGAAGGGAACAGAAAAGTTTTCCAGCTTTTGTTTCATGCTTTGTTTCTGGATCACAGTTCTCTTTGCCTGCACATTTTGAGTGTCTTTGTGTGTGCTTTCAAACTTGTGGCAAGGTCTGCCAACTCAAGCAGTCTCAGGCCACACACAACATCTATGGACTCTTAGAAATAACAGCCGTTGCATTTCAGGGCAGGGAATTAGCTCATAAATATTTACAAGGCTGTCAGTAACAGAACTATTTGTCAGACAGCTCTGATCAGAATAGGGGAGATGGGGCTTCAGCATGCCTGACTAATCTAGTCTGGTAGTTGCCCAGCAAAATCATTTTTGAGCATAAGTAAAGCAGTTTTCCTCCCCCTACCTTGCAAACAAAGTGGGAGCATACATTGCAGGATGGCTGCAAAGTCCAGTACTGCTCAAAACATGACCCTCAAGGCTGCATTTTTTAATCCATTAGTAAGTATACTTTTTTTTTAGAGAGACTAAATAACTTGTCCCCATAATCTCACATGTTAATGGAAACCAAGCCCGCATACATCAACTTGATCATGACCCAGAGTCCCAGTTCACACAGTCCTGGCCCCACTCAGGCCAGTGCCAACAGGAGAGAGCTAAAGATCATTCCAGTGTCCTGACTCACTGATCAGCTTCCTAATGAGAAGACACAGCCATGTCTAGGGTCTCCTGCAGGGATACATGCTGCCCTCACTCTTCTCTTGGTAGCAAGGTCCAGGGATGTACCAGCAAGGTGCTGCTGCCTGTGTATGAGTGCTTGGTCCTAATCTCCCTTGGAGCTCCTGCAGCCAGATCACATCTGCAGGCACTTAATCAAACTTCTGAAGGCTATGCTGGCATTTGCCAAAACAGAAATTCACTGCTGCAAACTGGGACCCATTATTGTCTGGAGGAACCAATTGGCAGTCTTGGAAGACAGGCCCTTAGAAAATGTAATGTCTTCCTAAAAATTTAAAGAGATTTTTTTAAAAGGTCAGGGATTTTTTAGTGGTAGTATAGTGTTGATAAATAGCAAGCTGTTGGTGTTTGGGTGTTCTTTTGGTTAGTTTTTTTCTATTTTAAATTGACCCTGGTGAAAGATCTGAAGGCTTAGCACAATGTTTTGAACACCACCAGGGGACAGAAAGGAAAAGATGAGCCACGGTGGATAGGTGAGAGACTGTAACATATGAGGAAATGAGCGGGTTGATATGATGATCATTTTTTCCCAGATCCAAGTCACATGAGCCACAAACAGAACCCAAATGGTCTGGGGGTATGGGCTGGATTGGTCTGCAGCAAGCTCAGCAACAGAGATGGAATGAAACTTGGAGCTTCTAGTTTGCTGAGAAGTCTACAGCTTTGTGAGACAAGGAAAAGCCTGAAACACCTGTATAATGCACAGAGCTAAATTATATTGGTCCATTTCCAGTTATTTCTCTTCTGCTTCTTCCTTTTGGCCCAGTATGTAGCATCGATTTAAGTCTTGTTCTAACTGGCATATTTTGGGGCAATGCTCTGAGTATATCCTGGAGCCCAGAAGGCTATCATGATTTAGCAATGGCATTTGCCATTTAAGCGCTCTCACTGAGAATCTCCAAACCATGAACTACTTGCTTGTTCTCCCTCCCCTTCTCCCTCCCTCCACAGGTGACTGTATTGAGAACTGGAGGCACAAAAGGTAAAGGTCACAGGTTGAGATAAGAACAATTTACTGGAAACAGTGGTGAGATAGGAAAATAAACCACAACAGCAACAATACTAATGACAGAGGGTGCAAGAAAGAGGCAAACGATTCACAGGGAAACATCTCATACCTGGCCACTCCCTGCACCAACCTGGCAAGGACCCTTCTCCTGGGAACAGACCCCCAAAGCCTCTTGCCTGACAATGACGTGAGGTGGTATAGAATAATCTCCAGGTCCTATCCATGCCTCCTCTTGGCTACTGCAAAAAATTAACCCTGTCCTGGCTGGAAATAGGATAAAAACTCTATCCACATGGATTTAACTTTGGAATTAGGTCTTAAAGGCGAGTTTTTTTGGAGAGACCCTGCCTCTTATTTTGTGTTATTCCAGCACTCATACTTCATGTATCTGTGACCTCAGTGACAGTGAAGTCTGGGAACAGATTTCAAGAAGCAATGACATGAGAGCAGCAGCCTCTTGGCATATTTTATCCACTAGGTACTCGGTAAAGTAATTACGTGCCTTAAGCTGTGGTTCATGGTCAAGGAGTTTTTTGGTCAGTACTTCTGCACATCATTGGATCTGTTTGGAAAGATTCTGAAATTCTACTCTTTTTGCCCGTTGCTTTGGCGCTCAACTCTTCTCATGGATACATGAAAAGGTGGGAAAAGAAGCAATTTTGTTAACTTTTCTGTGGCTTTTGCAAGCCACAGAAATTTAAGGTGTTGGATGCCTTTTAAGGTGTACTGGGAACAAAAGGACCATGCCAGTAGAGGCTGAAAATCATGAGTCCTGCTTAGTTTTTTCTGCCACATGCACTCTGGGGAATTTTTCAAACCTTACACTTCCTATCTCCAACTTGTTGTGGGAGAACAACACACACATTTCACCAGTGACCACATGAGACACTCTGATGTCCAGTGAGATGAGACAAGATGAGACAGGCCAGGTGTATCCAGAGCCTTTCATGTAACAGGAATGGAGGCAGGCAGTACAAAATCTCAGACTTTTGCCAAAGATGACAATAGTTTACTTGATGCTGCCCATGCTGTCTACCCCTGAGGCTACTCTCAAAAGTACTGGCACTGGCAGCTCTGTTATCCTACCAGATGCTGCAGAGGTGAACATCTGCATGGCCCATTCATAATACAGCTGAAATAATGGCATGCAGTTCCCTATCTTCGATGGTTTCAAACCCTCTAGCCTGGAGTGAGTCCTAAGAGTATGACAGTCACTGGCATTTCCACTTATATCTTCTGTTTCAAATCTATGTGCACACTCTGCATACTCTGATCTTGTGGTAAATTACAGAGACTACCCATAACTGTTCTATATGTGGTCAGGAGGTTCCATGAAGATGCTGAATAATGAAACAGACTCCAGCATGTTCTTTTCACATCTCTTGATTTGCCTTATAAAATAAAATACAAATTATATACAAAATACACATAAAATACAGAAGTGGGGGACTGAGACCACAAATTTGAGAACAGATTTTGGAGATAAATTTAAAAGTGGAACAAATAATGGAAAATTTTTATGATAAAAAAACCTCTGAAATGTTT
Organism: Buphagus erythrorhynchus; assembly: GCA_013400855.1. Lineage (NCBI taxonomy): Eukaryota > Metazoa > Chordata > Aves > Passeriformes > Sturnidae > Buphagus > Buphagus erythrorhynchus. Next base: position 67,861 of record VZTT01076588.1, read on the forward strand.
TGCAAAAATCAATGCCACAGTATAAAAGATTCATTAGAGTGCTACTCCTTCTTTGCTGAGGAACAGAAGAAAAAAATATCACTAGTTTTAGTGGGACTCAGTCTTCTGAAATAGAGATAGAGGCATTGTAGAATTTTTTTCTGGATAGAGATCAGGTCTCTATCCAGAAACATAAAACCATATATGTGAAGGATAAAACTAGATGTCTGAGGAAGAGCCACAGTGAATGCAACAGATATTTTGCAAAAGTAAGAAGTATCTGTAAGCAAGATACGCACTTTCTTCAAGACACAGAAAATAATTTCTATAAGTGCTTTTCTGACAGGCTAAAAAAGGTGTATAACTCAATGACTTAACTCTGCCTTTATATTATACTTCAAAATATCACCTTTTCCTTATCATTGGCCTCAATTCTCCTACTCAGCAAAACAAATAAATGCATGTTTAATTTCAACCATGTGCTCAAATGCTTTGCTGGAGGAGTACAGAGCCTTACCTCACGGTAGAAGCTGACCTTTTCAGGGGCTGCTGTGACACCCCAGTACTTGGGAAGCTGTCAATTCTAACCCCGCAGGCTTTTGCAGAGACAGGAATTTGCTCAATTACCCCGTGGGACTCTCTGTATGTGAAGGGTCAAGCTCTTCACTTTAATAGCAAATGGGAGCTGAAATGTGTCTCTCTGCCCATTTGGTTCCTGAGTACTCCAAGGAAGCTTTTGTGTATCCTTTTTGCGTACCCTTTGCCAGATTTTATTCTTTTCCCTCAGCACAGCTGTAGGTCCACAAACCTCTTGGTGATATTACATCCCTGGACTTCGCAAATGCTTCCTTGCCCAGTTTTCAGGAGGAGGAATGTGTGTGTAGGGGGAGTGTAAAACTTTTACAGGAAACAGCAAGGGTCAGGTGTTGCAATACATGTTTTATTTAAGGCTTAATTGGTAACAGGTCGCTTTTAATTAAAAAAACTTAAGAAATAATGGGTAGAGGTAAGAGTCCTTAGAGGACAACCTGGTGTCACTTAAGCATTATGTCTTCATTCTGCAGCAGTAATGTGCACTGACTTCCCAAAAGAGAATAATCTGGTCTGCAGCCTGTGCCTTTCTCTAATTAAATCTAAGGAGTGTAGAGGCATTGTAGGATTTTTCAGAAATATTATCTCCAAAGGCCTGTGCTGGGTTTCTGAAATGTTTCCTATTACAGGTAGTCATCTGTGTGTATGTAATTTATAAAGTCTCCCACTTTGTCAGTAAGCAAAAACTCAGAAAGATACATGTGCCCTGCCTATCCTTTAATTCACATGTACCTGGCCAAGTTCTTTCCAACTCCTTTTTTTCAGTGAAGAGGCCACATAAATTTCTGGCTGAGGTGGGAGAGAAACTCTCCCCTAAAGACGTGATCTTCCTGCATTATTCAGCGCAAAAAAAGGTGCCTTTCCCTGTCCAGCTCTTGGGGGTTGGTTTTTCCTTTCCTCTCTGTGGAATTTTTCCCCATTGACACTAGGAAGCACTGATGGCTAGGCCCTAGCACTGATGGCTGGTGACAGGGGGAGACTCCCTGATGTTTTTTCGGAGTTTCTCTTGCAGGGAAGGGGGCGAGGGGGTGGGGGAATACCACGAGATCAGAGGCAGGTAAAGGAAGCTGGGTGGGGGGGAAGTTGCAGGAACTCGCTCGCTGCTGGCTCTGGGAGGAGGAAGGCGGATGGAAAACCTCGCCCCGCCATCCCAATGCCGGGAGCTGCCTCTTCTGGTGTTGGACTCCGCTCCCCTGCTAGGACGCTCTCCTGCTTCATTTTGCTGTCTCCAAGCATCCTGCTAGAGCAGCGGGACCGACACTGCTCCAAGGATTTCCTGAGCAGAGCCTCTCCTCCGCCCTTCCCATCCGGACACAGCCACCATCACCCCCAGCACTCCTGCAGCCGGGCGGGATCTGCCAGCTGGGATGGTACCTGCATCACAGGGGAAAGGTGTCCACATCCAGGAGAGCTGCTACCGGGCTCCTGTTCTGTTTGTTGTTAATTTCATAATTGTTGTTGTTTTGTTCGCCTTGTTATGCATATATACACACACATACATATATATATGTGTACACTAGTAAAGAACTGTTATTCCTATCCCCATATATTTGCCTGAGAGCCCCTTAATTCCAGAATTATACTAATTCAGAGGGAGGGATTTATTAGCTCCATTTTGAGGGAAGGCCCTGCTCCTCCCTAGCACACACCTGTCTTTTTCAAACCAAGACACCAGCACATGAAGTTCTGGAGCTCCTTCAGTCAGCACTGTGAGAAGAACAAGGTCTTGCAGTCCTTGTTTGGCAGGTCCCATCTGTGGCCAAGTGGTGGCTGTCATGCCAGAGAAGGGTCACAGCCTTTGTTACATGCTTCTAACAAGAGGGCAATGTCTTTTGAGCAGAAGAAGTACATCTCCCAGAGGGGAACACGCACTGTCTCATGACGTAGAAGGCAGAAGCTGTCACAGAGCTTTGGCTGTGGAGGTGTTCATGTTTGCAGCTCTGGATGCCCTCCGTTCCTCAGCTCCCTAGCCAAGGGAGGCTTATGAATAAACAATTAAACAATATTGCTGGGGTGAGTTTTCCAGGAGTTCCATAAAACACTGTGGTCAGTTGAAAACAAAACAAAACAAGGCCCAATCCCTGGCAGGAGATGTTCAGGACTTTGGAGCATTGAACTTGAGCTGAGCCAAAATAAATCCCAAGGGTCAACAATAAGTCAGCAACCTCCATTCCAAACAAGAGTTTCCTTCAGATTATCCACTCCTGTATTGTTAGTGCTTTAGTGTCAAGGTTCTGAAGAAAGCATTCTCTGAGACAAGAGGTCAGAAAAGATTCTACAAAAGTAGTAGACACCTCTTCACCTCTCACAGTGTTCTGGACCACACACTACTGCAAGTTATGGGCATGCCTTCAAAGAGAGGAGAGGAAACTTTGGCGATGCTGCTAGCTACAAACTTCAAAACTTTGCTGCTATTACCTTAAGAAAATAAGTAGTAAGTGCCTCCTCTGCAAGCTGTAGAGACTGCCCCCAGTCAGTACTTTAGGAAAACTGCTACTCCATTGCAAATCACCTCCATGATTTGCAATGAGGGCAAAGATAGTCTGTTCACAAACAGGTCTGCAAAGTTATGAGTTGTGTCAGGGAGACTTCTATCTGACCCTGCAGCCTACCACAGAGGTGCCATTGATGCAGGAATGTGCAAAGAGGTGGTTTAAAAGGTGGGCCTTTTAAGGCAACTTGTGAAACTTGTGAAACCTGGCCATTCAGTTCTCTGCAGGCTATGGGGGACCTGAGTGATCAGGGATTAATTGTGGTAGGACAAAAAGTAGGTAAAAGAGTAAGATAAAGTAACCTCCTCATCTAGCTTCAAACACAAACACCCCTGTTTTTTTCAATTTGAGATTACAAATTCTGCAAATGCTGCTTTCAAGTCTGAGTCTGGACATATGCTCTGAACCTTTCTGTAGCTGATAGGAATATGCTGGGAAAATTCTAGAGGAGGGGCAAGCAAAAGTGCCCCAAAAGCATTGTTTTAAACTATAAATAGCTTCTAATGCAATGCCACAACTTTTGGATGTTTGAGTCTAGAGCTATTGCTAAGCTTTGGTTCCAAAGCAATCCACTCATTCATGGGTCTTCAAACAGTATGTAACAAGCATGATCTTTGTTGCTCAGAGGTTGTGTGCCCCATCATAACCAGAGACATAGCTGTACTCCATATGGTTTTAATGCCAAGTTTCACACCACAGATTTTTAATGTCTTCATATATTCCCTCAGTCGACCTCATGGTTTGAATATACTGTTACACAATAATTTATTACACACGAAGAGTTATGTCAAAACAGCCATCCATATGAAATTACAAAATGCTGAAGAATGAGGCTGCCAAAGATCCAAAAAAAAAAAGAGGTGACATAACTACTTTGTGACAGAATAGAAAAAGCACTTATGTATGCATTTCTTTTCTTATCAGATGATTAAGTGAATCAGAAATTATATTAAGTTAATGCCAAAATTAAATATTATGGATGATTTAGAAAGATGTAACAAGGTCACATGCTCAATGGCAACCTGAATTGCTGGATTTGCATAGTATGATTGTGTTAAAATGAAACAAAAGTAAAAAGCAGAAAGTATGAAAGAAGTCCTTAGGGCTATTGCAGAAAACCCTGAAGGACTGAGACTTTGTTCTTTCCAGAATGGTTGATCTCTGATAAGTGTGTCATTTTCGGCTTTGTGCAAGCTAGGAATACCACAGAGACCTACTGTTTCAGTTTATTTCATTCCACCAATTAAAAAGTATTAATAAAAAAGAAACTGACTATTTTTTATCCTGAATGTAAAGAAGATCTGGAGATGCTGAAAATGTTGGTGCTATGCCAGAAGGGTCCTTATTTCAGCAAAAGGGACTGGTCAAGACCTGACTTTAAGGTCCTTGGGCCCAAACCTGTTGCCAATTAGAAAGTGTCTAATATTTGCCAAGTGCAAACAGGTAACTTCATGGCAGGAGTGCCAAGAGAGGTGAAAAATAACAGGATAAGTTCCTGGTGAAAACGGAAAATGGCTGAAAGTCTGTGTACACATATCAAATGCATATCTTATTTTGTTCTCTTCTCCACCTCTTGCCTAAGGCCAAAATAATACAATCATCCAACTAACAAGTGGATCCCTGCTGCCTTACAGTGACAAAACTCACAGATATCTTTACATAAGCCAACCAGGGACAATTTTTGAAGACTGTGTTGCAAAATAATCAAATTAATGTATTAAACACCTTGAGAAAATGCAGGACTGGCAAACTTCACACAGGCTCTCACCATATGTTTTCAAAGGAAAAAAAAAATTACACACATCTTCCTTCATGCAAGCCAGGAGCTTTATTGCCACCTGTATGCACTGCATCAAGTCTGCACAGCAATGTCACAGCCACTCTTCTACTCCCTTTGCTTTACACTGTGCTTCTTCTGCACAATGCAAACATGAAACAAAAGGAGAAAAGTTAAATTCAGAGATAAAAGCAAAGAGAGGCAACATATTGAAAATACACAGAACAAAAAGACTCTGAAAGGGCAAATAGCAGGGCTGTCCTGTTCCACTGGGCACTGTAACATGGAAAATGGCTCAGAATTTCTATTATTTTATCACAAGCAGATCCCATGCAAGGGCTGGATCATCTATCCTGGGCAGCCTGCTGCTTCATGCTTTTTGGCCTTTTTTTGTAAAAAGCTTTTTTTACTCCTCTTCAGAGTTCCTCCTTTTGCTTTTGCTGGTGTAGTTCAGTTTCTGACAGCAAGAGGAAACATGCTAGTAGATGGCATTCAACTGTGGTGCAAGCTAGATCTCCACCCAAATTATTTAGAAAGCAGCTTGCTGGCAAAATACCAGCTTTCTCAACACATAAATCACACCAATCTGCAGAATTTTCCTGCTGGTGTAGATGGAGCAGCATCTATGGAGAAAGGAGATAAGGGAGAAGGCACTATTATTTCTGAGTTCTTCAAGTCCTGAAATACTATACTAAGTAAAATTTAACTAACAAAAACCAAAAAATCCAAATGAAACCAAAACAGCAAAATCCAAGGTGGTCTCACATATCCCCATTTAAAGCCCCTGAAGACTATACGGTGATATGTAACCAGCTGGGGCTGTGGGAAGTGTCAGGGACAATGTGAAGCCAACATGTCAGAGGCTCATTTTTCAAGGTTTCTATGTACAGATGGCCCAGCCATGGATCATGAGTGACACACAGTGGAGGGGTCTGTGAGCAGAGAGGGGATGCAGCTGAAAAAAAAGCAGAAAAGCATGAAAAACTAGAGAAAAACCACACTGTGCAGGACCACTCCACAGCCATGCACCCACATAGTGCTCCTGGGCTTTCATAAGGGGACTGTAAATAAAGGAGAAGGAAACAGAAAGGGAAGAAACCCCAACGCTTTTCTCAAGGGAAATTTTAGCTGAGAAAAGACAATATAGTAAAACAGGTGTTTTTCTCTTTACCCTACAGTTAAACACAAGGCAAGTTGGAAGAAAAAACCTTCCCTTTCATGCTCCCCTAAGAGCACCAAGCACATATTTTGTTCCAAGTTTCAGCCCTTGTGCCAGCCTTTGCTATTAACTTCTCCCTGCCCATAGTGAGTCTCTGAAGGTCCTCCCTTGCCAGCTGAGTCCATAGTACTGTGCTGTTCTAATTCAGGATGGTTAGTCCTTAAAAACTCCACCCAGCTGTACAGAGAAAAAAGTGGAAACTAGTTTACCCCCAAACACCTCTGCATGAGGTTTCCACAGAATGTTTTCTAATAATCTGAACTGGTGTGCAGAAAATCTGATCTTTTAATTGTGTGATGGAGTTTTTCCCAACTGTGAGCCAAGCTATTAAAACTACCTTGTTACCTTCTTTTATGCTCTTTCCTTCTATGAAAGCAAACAGGTGGTTTTTACTTTATTGCAAAACAGTAAGGACAAGGCAGAGTAAGTTTAACAAGTTAGTCAGAGTACAGATGCATTTTCCAAGGCCAGGGCAGGTGGTTTTGTCATCTGGAGGAGTGTATTATCTGCTGCTCCTATGTGCCTGGCAGGCACAGGGCCTCACCCATCCTGGCTCTGACTTCTGCATTGCAACTGTCTGAAAACATCTCATACTTGTTATCTCTCCATGAATCTGCAGCCTATTTCTTCTTCTTTACGGAAAAAAATTTCCACTTTTAGAATAACAGGGGGTGTGAGATTGATTCTGCCTTCTTTGATCAGTGTGAGTTGTACTTTACTTGCAGAACATCTCCTTTTAAATCAGCAAATCAGGTAATGAGCTCCACTGAAGTAGAAGCAGTGATTATTTGTTGCAAAACAGTGACTTTTACAGCAAAACAGAGACTTTTGTAGATGGAGACGGGTTAGAAATTAAACATAGAGCATAATTTTCATGGAGGCTTGTATAAAAATGGCTTTTAAAGGTTTGTTATTAGGTGCTTAATAGATTAGTGACTGGCAATGAATTATTAAGGAGTTCAAAGGGCAATGAGTTACCTCTAGCTTTTACTTATTTCATAGTTACTTGAAATCCTTCATGACACATATTAAACATGAAACATTTGAAATCTTACATTAACCTATTATAAATATTTTCCAACATAATTTTCGTCCAAGTTATAACTGAAGTTGCTCTGTAGTGCATGATGCCCTTCCTGTCTGGTGGGTGGATATTTAGAGTCCTAAATATGTAGAATAGATCTATGCTACTAGGATGACTTGCCTTTCCTGTCATCTTCTTCAGGATAAAACTTTAGGTTTCAGAAACTCAAGAGTGACTTTGATGGGGCTGTGCTGATTAATAGGAATTGCTGTTGTAGCTCTGTAGCAGTTTTTCATTAAAAGTAATGGTAGTTATTACCAAACCTGCTAATGATTTCCTATGTTTTTAATTTCAAGGCATGTGACTGCAAGGAGAAATTTGGTATGAGGTAATTTTATTTTTTTCCTTCTTTAGAGTCGCTTTGGGAATAATTTTTCTTCTTTGCATACACTGGTANTGAGGTAATTTTATTTTTTTCCTTCTTTAGAGTCGCTTTGGGAATAATTTTTCTTCTTTGCATATGGTTGTACCACTGCAACATGATAAAATTCCCATACCAGTTCTTTGCTCAGAAAATTTATTTCTTACTAACAGGTCTCTGTGACTAGCCAAAAATTCATCCCAGGACATTTTCATGGAAAACAGTTGCCAGCTCAAAGAATTTTGATTCATTAACCAGACTGCTGATTGGAACTGTGCTGGGAATAGTCTTGAATGAGTTGTATGAAGTAATGCTCAGACTTCCCCTATGATTTGAACAATCTCTGTGTGCACTCATCTTCTGCCTGTGACTACAGAGTGACCCCATACCTGCAACAAGGACAAGCTGGGACTCCTTGCCTGGGTCACAGTTAAATGTTCTTTCAGTCCTACTAAAATCAGTACAATTGGTGGTCACAGATCAAGGGGTCTAATAAATGGGAAGATATTTATGTTACATTTATGCATCTATTTTTATTCCTGCTGCAGCATCTTTGTTAATAACATACAGCTACAGAAGAGGAATGCTTATGCAATGCAAAAGGGAGAAATTCTAATACATACTAAGAAGAAAACAAAGTACTGTGAAAAAATGGGGAAAAACAGCCAGGAAATACAAATCGATCCCATGTCTTTCCAAAATCATGTTAACTGCTCCCCAAAGTCCCGACTTTGTTTTCTCCAGCAAGATTATTTCAAGTTGTGGTATCCAGAGAGCATCAGAAAATGTCTTGCCTGATTCATATCTTTGCTGATCCAAAAGACAGTTTTGTAATAGAATCAGAGTCCTTGGAGGAGTAACTGTCTATTTGTTCGAAAGCATTTTAAAGGGCTTAGCAACAGAGTGAGACAGAATCTCACATGTGACACTCCACACCACCAAGTATGCAGCTGATGAGTTTAGCATGCCATTTCTCTGAGAGCACAAATTTTCTCTTGCTTTAACATGCAAGGGTAGGCAGAAAAGAGCCTCCCAGATTCTTCTTTCTGTAGGATGGGCTCATTTAGGATAAAAACCAGTATAACTTTGCAATGATCATTGCACATGAAAAATGCCAAACCTTTTATTTCTTCCTGCCGTAACAAATCCTCAAAACATATCCTTTGACCCTAACTTAAGGGGTCTAAATTTGCTGCAAAAATCTTGGTGATATCCAAGAGCTCTCTGTAAAGTTAGGACTCTGTGGTGCTAGGTGACGCAGAAGCATTCTGGAAATAGAATAACTTTGTCCTATATTTATGAAAACATGCAACAGATGGGGGAAACAAGAGGCATTTGAGCGTATTTTCAGATAGACAGGTGCAGCTAATTTCTTGAGAGCTGTCATTGGAAGACCACCTTCTGGAGCTGTGTTTCTTCCTAGATTATGTAAACTGCTTTTGCTCTTACAGCATTTGGACACAAAGAAGTGCTGAGATTGAATATTCCTGAAGAACTGTGCTTGGGACAGCCAGAGCTACAGATGAGAGGTTTTCTCATGAGACTAAGAGTTGAGCTCAAACCAGAGAGCTGTGTACCTCAAATGGAAGTTCGGAAAGACAGAAAGATTGAGTTCATCTTCAGGTTCTGCTCTTGCAGATAGTATGACGCAGAAATAGAATAAATTTTCTAATGGAAAGTAACCTGAAGGAGTCCTGGTCAAAGCAAGTAATCAACAGGGAGTAGAATTGACTGGCAGAGTACCACTGAGTCAGGAAGCACTTGGAAGATGAGAAGTATGGTCAAAGAAAAATGAAGAGATGGAGAGGTGAAGAGGGAAGAGCCCTAGTATATGACAACAGAGCTGAAGCAATCAACATCTCCAGCTGCTGGGAAATGAGGAATTCTTTGTTTTTAAGGAAGATACTTTTCTTCTGCAGTGGTCAAACTAAGTTTTAGCAGCCTGGAGTTATTACAGGCAGTTAGATTTTTCCAGACCACCTCTAGACTTTTATAAGAGAAAGGTCACTTAATACACCCTTTCTTGCAAGAATCCATCCCACAAGAATTTCCACTAATCCCTTGGCCATCATATTGCTGAAATATATATTTTCCAGCTACAGGAAGAGACTTGTCAATATGAGCAGCCCCAGGTACTGGGATAGTTTTTACAGCGCATCTCACATGGCTATGGTGCTTTGTGCAGTTTCTTCAGGAGCACATGTTTTGATTCACTTTAAGATAATTTAGAAGACAGACTAGATGATTAATCTGCCTGTTCTGGACGCAGAGCTAAGGTATGCAATGTCAGTGGATTTCCATATTCCCACTTCACCAAAGAGAGATGACAGCTGTGGATGAAGAGATCCTCCTGTGCCAACACACAAGGTTTGATCTGTTTCTCCCTAGGTCCACTGTCATCCTGGGGGGCTGACATGAATACAGATGTTTTGTAAAGTGTTTTGAGGCCCTCTGGCATGCAAGGACTTCTTGGTGGAAGATGGTGACATTTTCTACTTGCTTCATCAGTGTTTCCTTTTTCCTCTCAGTTGTCCCATGATAGATGCCTGTCTGCCTTTCCCTCTCTCAGGTCTGCTGGTAGCTCAGATTTCAGTTGGGTTCACAAGCATTTCCTGGCTGCTGATATTCAGGCCGTGTCAGTATATGAGTTAAAAGCTATTTCCATCCCATAGTAATTGATTAATGATATTTTAAACAAACAAATTCTTTGTACTGGTTTTGCTGTTTTCCTCACCTGTAGTGGCACTCTAGCACCAATTTCAGAAAGAGGGTAGTGCCAAATCTTATGGAAAAAGACACCTCTGAAATCATGAGGAAGTTGTTTTAAACAACTATATGAAAGAGACATTTTCCTAGGTGAAAACTGGATTGGAATATCCAAAAGCAGTAGTTCTCAAACTTCTTTGTGGTGACACTACTGCCTGGATCAGAGAGAAAATCCTCCATCTGTGTAGGCTGCGCTTTCAGTTCCCATTTCCTCTTTATAGGTCCCACACTTCCTTTTCCCAAAAATTTCTCCCTTCCTGCTTTTAACACCTCTCCATACATGCTGTTGTGACATCCCTTTCCTAGAGCCATCATTCAGCTAAGTTCCCTCCTTACCATAACAACTATGAGTGCTCATTCACAAAAATAATAGGAAATGGAGTCAGTGCTCCTGACATGTCTGTGCTAATGTATGATGGATCATTTCTGGAAAGACCTCCAGCAGCCCATCCTCATTCAGCTGCATTATTTCTGTTTACTCTGTCGGAGTTTGCTGGTTTTTACTTTGGAGTTTGCTGAAGGCAACTCATTACACAGCAGCTCTGGCTCCTCAGCCCTTCTGCTGCAGCTGGAGATGGGAGAGGCACATTCTGGGATTTGCAATGGCTGGTAATGTACTGGAATTGCCTTTTAACTCCCACAAATAATTCTTGGAGGCCAGAAATTCTAGATATTTTCTAAAGATGACCCATCTTTATGCCTGAAGCTGTGAGCATTCTTCGACAGATTAAGATCATCCCTTTGGCCAAAAAAGCATATACCAAAAGTATCCTTCAGACAGTCTCCTATACATTCCTTAACTTTCCTCTCTCCACACCACCCCATGACCTCTGTTTATAATAAACATCACAACATAGTGAGGATTTTCGCAGGAGGGAGTGAGTCGCCCCCCAGCAGATGAACAAACTTTGCAAATGCCTCCTGAGAGCAGCTCACCACATGGTCAAATTGAGGTGAAGAAGGAACTTATATGCCAAACACTGCATATGTATTTCTGGTTGTCCTTCTTTTCAGTTTACTTTTGGATGCCGACTTACTTGCTGAAAAAGAAATGCCTCTTAAGAAAATCACTATATACACGTGCAAAATTTATTGTAGGTGGCTGACTACTTAGCAGATAAAAACAGTGAATATCAAATTAAATGATACGTAGTGTTATCCACAGGCATTTTTTAGATTTCTAGGAGACAAACACCTTTGAAAAACTGAAAAGTAAATACATTTCTATAGTCAGGTTCTATGAACACATGGTTTTAAATGTCTACAGTATATAAAAACAACTACAGGAAGGTTGTTCTACTTAATCTGAAATCTACCTCTGATAGCATCTACAGTACCTCTGTCTCTTTCTTGTCAAGGGCGCCACCATGTTACTGGGTCTCCAAATGCATGCTTGCCTCCCCAGAGAGGATAATGTACCAGGGAACAAGCATTATCCCCACTGGATGTTGATCACTACCTGATTTCAGAGCTCCAGTTTTTTGACAACCACTCCTGACTCTGAAAAGTCTCCAAAATATGTATACTATGAATGGCCCACAATTGGTAGTGGCACTTTTGTAGGAGATTGTGAAGTAGGTTGGGAATGTTTCTCTGAAGCACATTTGCACTGTTGGTTTAAGATTCTCACTGGTTTTGACAAGGTTAGCACTAATTCCATCTAAAATTGTGTGGAAAGGTTTTCTTTGGAAATCTCAGCCACTGCATTGATATTATTCAAACTACAAAGTTCATCTTTACCTTTAAAAAAACCCCAAAATATTAGGATAATGATTAGGACAGTAGAAAATCCAGGATCCAGGCCAACACCCACCCAACTACTGTGAGTAGTCCACAGCCATGCTTGTGCCTTCCTCAGCCTGATCACTTGCTGTCACAGAGACAGCTCAGAGTCTTAATACCAGTCCTTGAAACAGGGAAACTTTGCCCTTGTCCTGAATATTGGTATGGACTTTGGCCTTTGTTTTTATTTTCATGAGTTTTCAGAGATTATGTCAAAGAGAGATACAACTCCTACTTTAAAAAGTGTAGAAGGCAATGCCCAGGTTTTGATCTTGGTCTTAGAGACATACATACACCTGGATTTGATTTTCTGATTGCAACAGGATCATCTGCCATTTCCAGAGAAAAGAGACAAGATCATGACTCTGTGGGAGATAATACCACTTCCTGAATTTTATATCATGTCATTCTGTAAACAGCTTAAAAGATCTATTTTAGTAGGAGTTTAAACTTGTGACAATTGATTTTTCCAGGGTATAGCATTTGCAAAACTGTGCAAACAAATTAATGATCTTATGGCAGAAGTAGTTCTCACCTGTGTGCTGAACGCTGCAGCAAATTTGATAGAGAATTCATAAAAAAGGAATACTATTTTTCTTCCTAAAAAGGGCCACTGGCCTGCCTGAAGAGCATTTGTTTGACCTAATGGACAAAAAAGTATATATATATTTATATATATATA